>JARYHS010006048.1:0-23676 GCA_031002005.1 Vandiemenella viatica
ACAAATGCCGTAAGACGAGGTGGCCGAGAGGTTAAGGCGTTGGACTGCTAATCCAATGTGCTCTGCACGCGTGGTTCGAATCCCATCCTCGTCGAGAAAGTGTTTTGAATAACAAATCGTGTTTGCATTTCACCACTTGCTGTACGTACTCGGTGTCACGTATACTTGGTATCAATAGTTGGGATGAAGCAAAGGGCTAGATTACAGATGAAACGATTATCGCAGCCTCGTAAATAAAAATTCATCTGAAAATATTTTATGTAGTCGTGCGCAAGCGGTCGCAGTGGACGGACGTACTCTGTTTGAAGAAGCTACTTGCGTACTGTTGATTATAAGTGTTCGTGTTGCCGTGGTCTTTGTTTTTTTTGTGTGTGTGGGTGTGAATTTGTACATGTACTGTTCAAAAATCCATTAGAATGGTTTCAGTTCAGAGAGAAAACACAATAAAAATTGCTTTGGAGAAGCAAATGACGAAGCCTTCAGCCTTGGAAATTCACAATTGGATTGAGAAACAGTTGAAAGTAAGTAATGATCAAGTGGCTGCAATCCAGCTAAATACTTTCGAATCTGCGATTTACCTGAAATTATGTTCACCGCATGTTTTTGAACGTGTTCTTGCAGAAAATGCGGGCAACCATGAAATGAAACTAAATTCTGGTTCTCTTATTACTGTTCAAGTAAGCTCTGCGAACTGTAGTATAATTAATGCTAGATTGTTTAATCTTCCACTTGAAATATCTAATGAAACTATTAGTTCACATTTGGCAGTTTATGGTAAAGTAAAATCAATTCGTAATGAAGTATGGTCAGATCAATACGTGTATCGTGTGCCAAATGGTGTACGAGCTGTTAAAATTGAATTGAAAAAGAATATTCCGTCTGTGCTCACAGTATCTGGACACCAAGCTTATGTAGTATATCCAGGACAGCTTCCAGCATGTTTTAATTGTAACAGCACAGACCATTTAAGAAAAGACTGTCCACAAAGAAAATTCAAGCTAGATTTAACTATGAGAAGACCCCTTTATTCTGATCTAGTGAAAATTACAGATGTTACTGGGCAAGCACCGCAAGATACTGTAATATCGCATTCAGAAACTGTAAACAATGCTGACGGAAACGATGCGGAATCAGTTCCTGCTTCCTCGTCGCAGTCGAAGGAAAAGCAAACAGATGCAGTGATGCCTGTTTTGTCAACAACTCACTTGAAAACAGGAAATCCCACCACAGCTGGTAATGAGCCCACTGCAGGAAATACAGTAACATTTGGAAATGATGGACAGTTACATCAAGAAGAAGATTCTACAGGAAACAGTAACAATTCATCACAGATGGAAATTGAAATACCAAGCAAGACGAGCGTGAAACGAACAATAGAACACCTTGAATCTGAAACTGAAGAGGATTCAGAAGAGGATTCCGCAGAAATTAGAGAAGAAAACAACAGCACAGACACAGACTTTCCAAATGAAACATTTACCTACTCAAAGCAAGGAAACCAGATATTCGAAGCTGCTGAGTTACTGAAGTTGGCGGATTCTAAAAACCAAAGAAATGAGGAACATAGTCAAACCTCAAATATTTTGGACCTACCAAAGAATGACACTCAAACAAACGAAATGTATGATCAAAGAGAGAGTAAAGTTAAAAACCAAGTAGAAAAAATCCAAAAACTCCTACAGTCACAAGAGGTTTCAGTGACCAAAGGACATACACCTATAGAAGATGCAGAAAACGAAGATGAACAAAATAAAACAATCAAAAAAAGCAAAGAAAAAACTATGACCGGAGAGCGACCACAAAAGTCAGAATCCTCACTATTCATTTTAGGTTAGCCAATTAAAAATGAATTATACACAAACAGTACTGATTAAATGTGTGTGGAATAGAAAATATAGTGAAGTGGAAGATTTTAGAGATTTTTGTAAAACAAAACAATGCTGATATAGTTTTCTTACAAGAAGTTACCAGAAATGACCTACCGTTTGATTCTAGTTACAACATATATACCAACGTTGGACTAAACGGAAGAGGAACAGCAATTTTAACAAAGGCGGGTATAGAACTTACAGAGATCGAATCTGATCCCGACGGTAGAGTTATTTCTGGCTGCATAAACAACAAAAAAGTAGTAAATATTTATGCCCCATCCGGATCACAAAACAGAATCGAAAGAGCATACTTTTTTCAGCAGACTCTACCGTACTACTTTCGCAAAAATTGCGGTTACATCCTGGGGGGTGACTTCAACTGTGTCATAAGTGCATCAGACAGTACGGGAGAGACATCTATTTGTCAAAAACTAAAGTCGCTGATAACTGGCTTAAAATTGTCTGACGCCGTAACAAAATCGGGATGCAATTATATCCAACATACTTTGTAAGCTCCATGTCTTCATCGCGAATTGACCGCTTCTATGTATCCGAAGACATAAATGTTACTAAATGTGAAACGATTCCGCTTTCAATAACCGACCATCATGCAGTTATAATAAAAACTTCGGAATTAGGTCGACCAACCCCAATTGGAAAAGGATACTGGAAATTAGACGTGCAAATGTTAAAGCAAATGTGGGTAAATGATGAACTTACACGAAATTGGAGAAACTGGATAAACAGACAAAATAACTTCGAAAATAAGGTAATCTGGTGGGAACAAGTAGTAAAGCCTGGTATAAAAAAAATCTACCGACAGGCCCAGATATACCACTATAAGCTCCAACATGACACGATTGAATTTTACTATAGAGTCCTAAGAGACCTACAAACCAGATGTGACGCAGGAGAAAATGAAATATCAAAAATGAGACAAATAAAGAATAAAATATTGGAATTACAGACTGATATATTGCAGAAAAAGGTTATTACATCAAAAGATACACACTATTCAACAGACGAAGAAGTCGGTCTATATCAAATAGCACGGGAAAGGAAACGGGAATGCCGAAAAATAATAACTTCTATCACTGATGAAAATGGAGTCGTATGTATGTCGAATGCGGAAATCCGTTCAAAATTGACCTTGTACTTTTCAAATCTGTATAAAAAACCAGACGTTGACCTGCATGAAATAGGACATCTACTACAAAACTGTAACTCTAAAATATCAACCAATAGCTGCAGCGAATTACTAAAACCAATAACGGAGGAGGAAGTGGAAACAATAATTACCAATCTTCCCAGCCATCGCAGTCCTGGTATTGACGGCATCCCTTACGAATTTTATAAAGTGCATTGGAAGCAAATAAAGGAACAATTTATAGCTATTTTAAATCAGAAAATGAGGCAGAAGGAAATATATTGTCAACGGGAGGAAGGAATAATAGTGCTAATTCCGAAGGTCCGGACACCAAAGCAAATCAAAGACTATAGACCAATCCATCTCATGTGTACAGATTCTAAGATACTAGCACGCATCCTCGCCGCTAGATTAAAGACTGTTCTACCAGAAATAATAAAAGACGGGCAAACATGTGGCGTCCAATCTCAAAACATTATAAAAGGTTTGGAAAGACTTCGGAACTTGGCATTGTTAGCAAATACAGAAAGAAATATTCAGCTAGGACTCTTGAACATAGATTTTAGACAGGCTTTCGATAGACTTAGCCATGAATACATCAGAAAAGTAATGTGCCATTATGGTTTCCCACGGGAATTTATTTCTCTAGTAATACCTGAAACCCAATTTGGCCAATCTAAAGTGTTAATCAATGGAGTTTTTGGTAAAGCTTTCAGTCTTGAAAGTTCAGTAAGGCAAGGGTGCCCACTGTCGATGTTTCTCTTTGTAATTGCAGTTGAACCTTTAATCAGGACAATTTCGGAGAGAATCAAAACAAGCCCCTCTGGAACAGTAGAAACAAATCTTTTCCCCGTAAATGCCTACGCCGATGACGTCACAGTAGTGATCAGTGATTATAATGAACTTGAAAGTGTGACCGCAATAACAGAGAAGTTTTCTACGTGTTCAAATGCAAAAATCAATACGGAAAAAAACGAAGCTTCTGTGGTTAAGGAGAACAAATCTGCTGCATTCAAGTCAGTTGTTTCCTGAAGTAGAAGAGATGAAAGTGCTGGGAATCACCTTCCATAGAGACATGAAAACTATGATTAATGAAAAATACGGATAGTGTAATATCTAATGTAGTTGCTGTTTTAAAATCATTTAATAGGAAAAACCTAAATATTTTTCAAAGAATTGAGTGTATTAACATCTTCGCACTATCAAAAGTATGGTTTGTAGCACAAATCATACCACTAAGTCGTCAGGGTCTGGCAAAACTTAAAAAATACACCGGGTGGTTTCTATGGAGAGGTTCGGTCCTAAAACTATCACGACGGGAGGTAGAGCTGCCGGTGAGCGAGGGAGGCATGGGACTGACTGACATAGAGCTAAAAGCTCAATCATTACTGATGAAAAACCTGTTACAGACAATGATGACAAGAGGCAAGGAATACGATCTAATGAAAAAGGCATGGTATGCGCCAAGAAACAGCAGAAGTCGAAGTATGCCAATTGAGTTCAGAAGATTTATGAATGAGCTAGAAAATCTGGTTTCTATATTGCCAGTTAACTCCTGTATAAGCAACAAACTAATCCAACAACACCTCAAAACAAGGAATGACCTCCGTACCAAAGTAGAAACAAAAACATTCGGAATTTATTGGAAAAACGTTTGGAAAAACATATCAGATAGACAATTTCCATCAAAATATAAGGCCACTCATTACAAAATGGTGCATAATTTAATACTTACGGCGGAGAGAAGTCACAGGATAAATAGGAAATTGAATCCATACTGTACAACATGTAACTTAACTGACACATGGCAGCACAGAATGACAGGCTGCGTACAGGACAAAATCAGCCTGGAAGTGGGTCAAATGGAAGCTGTCAACAATTTTTAAACCTGCAAGAAAGTGATTTAGAAGTAAAGAAGGGTAATATTTGGATGACATAACGGCGTTCCAGAGAGCAGAAGGAGAACAGCGTACTTGGTTCTCGCAATTTATGCCCACAACATTATTCAAAATGGAATCACGTTAGGTTGAAGGAATAAAAATTCAAATTGAGAGGGAAAAAAATAGAAGTAAAAGGACCCAGAATACAAACACAAAATATATGCCTTACTTAAATATTATATGAATAAAAAATAAATAAACAAAGAATCAAACAGATGTATAACTACAGTAAAAAATTAAACTGTAGATTAAAAAAATATAAAAAAATAAAAAAATAAAAAAAAAAAGTGGCGCAGAGGATAGCGCGTTGGACTTCTAATCCAAAGGTCGTGGGTTCGATCCCCACCAGGGATGAAAAAAAAAAAAAAAAAAAAAAGAGAGGTTAAGGCGTTGGACTGCTAATCCAATGTGCTCTGCACGCGTGGGTTCGAATCCCATCCTCGTCGAGAAAGTGTTTTGAATAACAAATCGTGTTTGCATTTCACCACTTGCTGTACGTACTCGGTGTCACGTATACTTGGTATCAATAGTTTGGGATGAAGCAAAGGGCTAGATTACAGATGAAACGATTATCCGCAGCCTCGTAAATAAAAATTCATCTGAAAATAATTCTCTAAAAGCTCATATTCGTCCTGCTTAATGCTTCAATATTTTGAACATTCCTAGTCATGACTAGCCAAATAACATCCAAATTTTCCTCGAGGTTAAAAGCAGAAAAACGTCATGCGATGGCCGGGAATCGAACCCGGATCAACTGCTTGGAAGGCAACTATGCTGACCATTACACCACCATCGCGTTCTTACACAACTTCCCTTTCATTTGACACGCAAGATGGATGAAAATCTGCAAAAGAATCATTAATATTACGATATGTCAATATTTACGATATATTGCTCACTCAACGGCGCTACTTGTAATAGGATTGCTTCCGATAAATCGTTGGAAAAATAATTAACTTTATAATACATAGCATTGAACACAGAAACGAACATTACACATCAAATATTGTCCATAGCTTTAGACATGTGCCTCATTCAGTAATGACACTTACTGTAACTAGCTTTATTGAAAAATAATTTCCATTTCAAACTGATGTTTGCAAAGGTGCGTGCACTCCATTACAAATGCCGTAAGACGAGGTGGCCGAGAGGTTAAGGCGTTGGACTGCTAATCCAATGTGCTCTGCACGCGTGGGTTCGAATCCCATCCTCGTCGAGAAAGTGTTTTGAATAACAAATCGTGTTTGCATTTCACCACTTGCTGTACGTACTCGGTGTCACGTATACTTGGTATCAATAGTTGGGATGAAGCAAAGGGCTAGATTACAGATGAAACGATTATCCGCAGCCTCGTAAATAAAAATTCATCTGAAAATAATTCTAAAAAGCTCATATTCGTCCTGCTTAATGCTTCAATATTTTGAACATTCCTAGTCATGACTAGCCAAATAACATCCAAATTTTCCTCGGGTTAAAAACAGAAAAACGTCATGCGATGGCCGGGAATCGAACCCGGATCAACTGCTTGGAAGGCAACTATGCTGACCATTACACCACCATCGCGTTCTTACACAACTTCCCTTTCATTTGACACGCAAGATGGATGAAAATCTGCAAAAGAATCATTAAATGTCAATATTTACGATATATTGCTCACTCAACGGCGCTACTTGTAATAGGATTGCTTCCGATAAATCGTTGGAAAAATAATTAACTTTATAATACATAGCATTGAACACAGAAACGAACATTACACATCAAATATTGTCCATAGCTTTAGACATGTGCCTCATTCAGTAATGACACTTACTGTAACTAGCTTTATTGAAAAATAATTTCATTTCAAACTGATGTTTGCAAAGGTGCGTGCACTCCATTACAAATGCCGTAAGACGAGGTGGCCGAGCGTAGTGCCGCAGAGGCAGTCGAAGCGAACGGACGTGTTTTTCCGTGAGCTGCGTTTGGGTTGAACTGATTCGTGTATATTGTGTAAATAATATTACTTGTCTGTGTTGTATAAGTGGTTTTCTTTCGTTTTGTGTTCGTGTGCGTCGGGCATTTCTTGAAAATGCCTCGTCAAGGTGTTCGGAAAAATACTGTGAAATTTAGCTTTCAGAAAAATACCAGACATGTGCAACCAACAGCGTTGGAGGTACATACTTGGCTCTGCAAGGATATTGGAATTAAAACGGAGCATGTTGCTGCTATTCAGCTGGATACAGATGACTACTGTGTTTTCGTGAAACTGCAAGATCAAGCCCACTTCGAGAAAATCCTGCGACAGTTCGGAGGCCAACGTGACTTCGTTCACCGGGATGGCACTATTAGCAAGGTAGGTGTCAGCAACGCTGGGGAGGACGTGAAAAGTGTTAGGATATTAAATGTACCACCGGAAGTTGACAACCGGGAATTCGCTGAAGCTCTGCGTTCGTATGGTGAAATAAAATCTATAACAAACGAGAAATGGGCTCCAACATACCCAATCCAGGGTTATAATGGTATTCGCTCTATAGAAATGGTTCTAAAAAAAGACATCCCATCACATATAAATGTAGATGGTTTCAGGGCGCACGTCATATACAGTGGCCAATTGCCTACCTGTCATATTTGTAACATGACCGGCCATTCAGGCAAAATTGCCCAAGACGTGTCTTTGTGCTAAAAAACAATCTGCAGCAACGAAGAATTGTAGAAGATGCTGACACCGATAAATTATCGACGTTGATAGCACCAGGCAATGCCGACGGTACAAGAGATGAGGGAATGGAAGAAATAATCAATGACAAAAACTTTCCACCACTTCCCACGCCCAGAGATACTCAACAAAAAACAAGAGAGACTGATGCTAGATTGAAACGGCAAAGAGACGTGTCTTCAGCAGAATCGGATAATGACCCAACTTCATCACAAAGCCAGTGAAACATAAACCATCTCAGCAGAAAAGGATGAGGAAGCACAAGATGACCTCAGACACTGAATGTAGGTCAAGAAAATGAGACAGAATATCCACCTAGCGATATTACTGATACCATCACAAACAGTCAGCCTATGGATTTACGGAACGGAGGAAAACAGATGTTTGGAGACATCAACTAGCGGCGAGTGTTTCCCGGAAACTATCTCCACAACATTGAGGAAACAGTCTGCTGAGAATGTAAATAAACATCCTGCATTGCACAGAGTAGCAGCTGCGGAAGAAAAACAGTGATCATGAAGTAAATATCGCTCTCGATAAGTCGGATACTGATACGGAAGAAGCGATAACCCAAGATACAATACCCAGAAGAAGAAGAAAAAAGAAAGTGCAGCCTAATCTTAACGCTGCACGTAATGCGAAAACTAATTTGACAGGACCTGAAAAGCATCTCAACTAAGTGAAATTATTGAAAATCCACCCCAATCAATATCAAAAATATAAGTGTAGCATGAATAGAGTTTGCAGAATAATTACGTTGAACATTGCAGCAATACGGAACGACGCAAAATGGGCCATTCTGGAGCAAACGCTAGTAGATGCAGACGTTGACATAGCATTCCTGCAGGAGGTATCGCGAAGCGATTATAATTTCCGTAGTCCCTACAACCGATACTTCAATGTCGGAACTCATGAAAGAGGCACTGCCATATTAACAAGACCTGGGCTCGAACTGAAAGAACTTCAGTATGACCCCGAAGGTAGGATTACCTCAGGGCTGTTAAACAATACGCAGTTAATAAATATCTACGCACCCTCAGGAAGTCAAAACGAAAGGACACGTAACATATTTTTTCAGGAAGCTTTACTGCCGTTCATACACCCCAACGCAAACAAGTATCCTATTAGGAGGTGACTTTAATTGCGTATCACAACCAGCTGACCAAACGGGACGTTTCCGAAACAACTGGGGGCTTACAGACACTTAGTCCCAGAGATTACAGCTGAAAGATGTAGCATGGTTACTAAAAGTAGGGACGCCACCGTTCACCCACATCACAACAAACCTGCTGCGTCAAGAATAGACAGAATTTATGTGAGTTTGGGAATACGAGATCAACTTACATCGTTCGACACTATACCAGTGAGTTTCTCCGATCATTCTGCAGTCTTAGTAGTGGTCAAGGGATTGCCGAAAACTAAAGTGTTTGGAAGAGGTTCTGGAAACTAAATACCGGCCTTCTAAAGGATCCAGAGATTAAAGAAAATTTTCAAAGTACATGGGATGCCTGCAAAAGGAAACGGACTAACTACTCAAATATACAACATTGGTGGCATGAAATTGCGAAGACAGCGATTAAAATTTTTTTCAAAGACCACTCTTACCAACGGGCAATTGAGGTAAGGAACACGAAAGAGTTTTATTACAGAGTGTTACGAGAACTAAACGAAAAAGCACACAATGAAGATCACGTGATGCAAGAAATAAAAGAGGTGAAAGAAAAACTCCTAGATATTCAAAGGAGTATAATTGAAAACAAATTCACTTCAACAAGATATAATTCAAAAATCCTTGGCGAGAGATCAAGTCTGTACCAGTTCGCTCAAGAGAGTAAGAACAAAATAAATCGTCTTATCAAACAAGTGACAGATGAGAACAATACAGAACTAACCACTACAAGAGAAATCCTTGCTACTTTCACGACGCACTTCACTGAATTATACAAACCATATGAGACAAACGACGCATCTATCAATGAATTACTTGCAGCATGCGAAAAGCGTCTGCAAAGAGATACCGCCGACATGCTTACAACTGAAATAACAAATGAAGAAATCGAGAGAGTCGTGAGAAGCCTTCCAAATTACAGAAGCCCAGGAGAAGACGGAATCCCCTACGAGTTTTATAAATATTACTGGGACATAATTGGGACGGAGGTATCAGAAGTAATCAAGGAAAGCATATAGACGTCACACAAGAATAGGAGACTATAACAAAGGGATTATAGTTCTTGTGCCCAAAATAGCACAAAGCTAAAACAGTTAATGAATATAGACTATAACATTATTAAATGGCTGGACCCAAAAAATCAGTGAAAAAGTGATGGCAAACAGATTAAAAATAAGTCTGAGAGAAGTAATAGGGTTTGGCCAGACATGCACAAATGGCGATTTAAACATAACTGATGGTATAGGACTTTTAAGAAATATTGTGATGTTACCCAGCCAAACAAATAACTCCTGCAGAGCTTTTTTAAATATTGACTTCGACAAAGCCTTTGATCGCATAAGTCATGACTTTTTATTCAAAACAATGAAACATATGGCATTCCCTGACAGATTCATAGAAATACTGAAAACATTCGTCGTCAACACAAAATCGAGAATGGTAAATGGCGTTTTAGGAAGCACGTTAAACATAGGCAGATCAGTAAAACAAGGAAGTCCTCTCGCAATGATGTTATTCAACATTGCAATTGAACCATTCATAAGAACAATCCATCAGAAAGTGACAGGATTAGAAACAGGAACATACAGGATCCCGGTCATTGGTTATGCTGATGATAACAGTTACGTCATCAGCTCCAGGCGAGATATTGAGAAAACAGCAGAGATACTGAAAACTTATGAGGAAGCCTCCGGATCGAAAATCAACAAAGCGAAGATCTAAATTGCTGCCGCTTTCAGACGAAGACGCATCGCTCACCGCTTTCCTTGTTTGAAACTTGTAATAACATCCAAGATACTAGTATAAACTTTTAATCCCAATATACAATAAATGATAAAGAACAAGTTGGGAGGAAAAAACTGTACAGAAAGGTTTGGAACCCTAACTGCATTCAAAAGATAGAAAATTGATCTCATACAAAAAATTCAAGTAACCAACATATTTGTATTGGCACGTGTTTGGTATGTTGCACAAATAATTGCCGATCCCCAACAAAGACTCGGCAAAGATTAGGATGCATGTCGGAGATTTTATATGGAATAAATCAAAGTGGAGGATAGCCAGAGATCAGCTCTATATGTCCAGGCGAGAAGGTGGGCTTTGCCTGCAGTCCGTTAACTTAAAGGCTAAAGCGCTGTTCATCATGAGAACGGTAAAAACTTTAACCAGCAACTTTCCGAGTGTCCGATATGCGTTCAGAACTAGCTTGGGACACCAACAACAGTATAATACGACAGTCGCCTAACTTGAAGAAAACTATCAATGACGTTAAGGAATACATAGAAACAGTTGAAGAAAATGCTAAAGTTAATACAAAAATTGTATACCAAACTCTGGTAAGTAGGATCCAAAAGAGGCCGACAGTCGAAACAAAAATAAAATTAAACTGGAAAACGGTATGGAAAAATATAAGCTATCATGCCCTAGTTACAAAACAACAAGCTGCTATTTACAAACTTGTTAATGACCTGTATCCGTACAAACGAAAGCTGTACGAGCTGGGGATCACGGAAACAGACGCGTGTGACATATGCAAGCAAACTGACACTAGGGATCACATCCTAACTTCATGCACTGCCTCAAGGCCAATTTGGAAGTGGGTGCGTGCCAAACTAAATAAAATTTCTACAGGATATCTGCACAACCTTTCAGATATGAAGCTTCTAAGATGTGATTTTAAACTGTTCCCAGAACTAAAAACAAATTCTGCAATCTGGATGTTAAACACTTACTAAAGATTATATAAAATCATGAAAAGGAACCAACACTGGAAAAAATGTCAAAAACACAACGAAGGAAGGACAGATGGAGAAATAAAAAACCGAGAAAAATTTGAAAACAATTTACGGGCAGAGCCCCCCCTTTTTTTGTATTCTCTTGTATAAAAGATAAATAAATAAACAGAATAAACAGACTCAACCTGTAAAATTATTAAAATACTAAGCAGGGGCCACAGAAGTAAGAGATATTGCCTGTGGGGGTGATGCAACGGCGGGGACTTCGTGAGCCCCAAGACCGCTACGGGGTAGCCGAGAATGCCCCACAGGAACTCAACGAAAAAAAAGTGTCAAAAAAACAAAAAAAGAAAAAAAAAAAAAAAAAAAAAAAAAAAAAAAAAAAAAAAAAAAAAAAAAAAAAAAAAGAGTGGCCGAAGAGGTTAAGGCGTTGGACTGCTAATCCAATGTGCTCTGCACGCGTGGGTTCGAATCCCATCCTCGTCGAGAAAGTGTTTTGAATAACAAATCGTGTTTGCATTTCACCACTTGCTGTACGTACTCGGTGTCACGTATACTTGGTATCAATAGTTGGGATGAAGCAAAGGGCTAGATTACAGATGAAACGATTATCCGCAGCCTCGTAAATAAAAATTCATCTGAAAATAATCTCTAAAAAGCTCATATTCGTCCTGCTTAATGCTTCAATATTTTGAACATTCCTAGTCATGACTAGCCAAATAACATCCAAATTTTCCTCGAGTTAAAAAGCAGAAAAACGTCATGCGATGGCCGGGAATCGAACCCGGATCAACTGCTTGGAAGGCAACTATGCTGACCATTACACCACCATCGCGTTCTTACACAACTTCCCTTTCATTTGACACGCAAGATGGATGAAAATCTGCAAAAGAATCATTAAATGTCAATATTTACGATATATTGCTCACTCAACGGCGCTACTTGTAATAGGATCGTTGGAAAAATAATTAACTTTATAATACATAGCATTGAACACAGAAACGAACATTACACATCAAATATTGTCCATAGCTTTAGACATGTGCCTCATTCAGTAATGACACTTACTGTAACTAGCTTTATTGAAAAATAATTTCCATTTCAAACTGATGTTTGCAAAGGTGCGTGCACTCCATTACAAATGCCGTAAGACGAGGTGGCCGAGAGGTTAAGGCGTTGGACTGCTAATCCAATGTGCTCTGCACGCGTGGGTTCGAATCCCATCCTCGTCGAGAAAGTGTTTTGAATAACAAATCGTGTTTGCATTTCACCACTTGCTGTACGTACTCGGTGTCACGTATACTTGGTATCAATAGTTGGGATGAAGCAAAGGGCTAGATTACAGATGAAACGATTATCCGCAGCCTCGTAAATAAAAATTCATCTGAAAATAATTCTAAAAAGCTCATATTCGTCCTGCTTAATGCTTCAATATTTTGAACATTCCTAGTCATGACTAGCCAAATAACATCCAAATTTTCCTCGGGTTAAAAACAGAAAAACGTCATGCGATGGCCGGGAATCGAACCCGGATCAACTGCTTGGAAGGCAACTATGCTGACCATTACACCACCATCGCGTTCTTACACAACTTCCCTTTCATTTGACACGCAAGATGGATGAAAATCTGCAAAAGAATCATTAAATGTCAATATTTACGATATATTGCTCACTCAACGGCGCTACTTGTAATAGGATTGCTTCCGATAAATCGTTGGAAAAATAATTAACTTTATAATACATAGCATTGAACACAGAAACGAACATTACACATCAAATATTGTCCATAGCTTTAGACATGTGCCTCATTCAGTAATGACACTTACTGTAACTAGCTTTATTGAAAAATAATTTCCATTTCAAACTGATGTTTGCAAAGGTGCGTGCACTCCATTACAAATGCCGTAAGACGAGGTGGCCGAGAGGTTAAGGCGTTGGACTGCTAATCCAATGTGCTCTGCACGCGTGGGTTCGAATCCCATCCTCGTCGAGAAAGTGTTTTGAATAACAAATCGTGTTTGCATTTCACCACTTGCTGTACGTACTCGGTGTCACGTATACTTGGTATCAATAGTTGGGATGAAGCAAAGGGCTAGATTACAGATGAAACGATTATCCGCAGCCTCGTAAATAAAAATTCATCTGAAAATAATCTCTAAAAAGCTCATATTCAGTCGAGTCGTAGCCGTCGAGCAGTGTGGACGTGTTTTCCGTCTGACTGTGGAATAGCAGTGACGCGACATTGCGGCAGTGCCAGCGTAGCTGTCAGCCGCCTTAATATATTACTATTCTGATTTTGAAGATTAGACATTCCTGCTTCGGCATTCGGTGCGATCGGACGTGTTTACCCGTGAGCCTCGTGCAGCTGGAAGCGATTTGTGTGCGTTGTCTAACTTGTGTTGGTGTTTGTGTGTTAAACGTATCTGTCTTCTGTTGTTTTTTTGTGTTGGGCATTTTGCTGAAAATGCCCCGCCAGGGTGTAAGGGAAAATACCGTGAAGTTCAGCTTTGAGAAGAAAACGAGATATGTGCAGCCGACAGCTTTGGAGGTGCATACCTGGTTAAGCAAGGAAATAGGAATTAAAACGGAACATGTTGCTGCAATTCAGATGGATACTGACGAATACTGCGTTTTCGTGAAAATCGTTGAACGGGAACACTTCGAGAAAATCCTACATCAGTACGGTGGCTTGCAAGACTTCGTTCATCGTGATGGGTCTAGAAGCAAGGTAAGTGTTACCAATGCTGGTGAAGACGTGAAAATTGTTAGGATCTTAAATGTTCCACCTGAAGTTGACAATCGCGAATTCTCTGATGCTTTGCGTGTTTATGGGGAATGTAAAATCGATCACAAATGAGAAATGGGGCTCCAACGTATCCTATTCAAGGCTACATGGGATCCGCTCAGTTGAAATGATTGTAAAAAAGGATATTCCTTCATACATAAATGTTGATGGATTTAGGGCGCATATAATATATCCCGGTCAATTACCCACATATCATATTTGTAACATGAGTGGCCATTTAAGACAAAACTGTCCAAGACGTGTGTTTGTATTGAGAAACAATCTGCAACAGCGGAAACGTGTGAGAAGATGCTGACAGGAACGAAAATTTAACCTTGACATCACCAGAATAACTCCGGTGGTACAAGTGATGAGATTATCAAAGAACTTAACAGTGAGAAAAACTTCCCACCCCTCCCCATGCCAAGAGATACGCACAGAAAAACTAAAGAGGTCGAAGCAGGCCTGAAACGCCAAAGAGACAACTCTTCAACTGATCGGATAACGATTTCATGTCATCACCAAAGCCTGTAAAAACAAAAAACCCTCTCATCAGGAGAAGGACGAGATATCAGAACAAGAAATGGAGATAGTTAATACAGAGCCGGAGAAAAGAAAAGATGATCACCAAACCATGCTACTGATACCACAATAAAAGGACAGATCATAGCCCACGATGCAGAGAAGGATATTGTAGATTTGGCGCCACCAACCAACAACGAAAGTGTGGCGGAAAATATTCCCACAAACATTGAGGCAACTGCCAGGCTGACAAGGAAAGTAAACACACTTCAATACAAAGAGTGTTGACATCGGAAATAAACAGTGACGAAGAATTAAAAACAGCACAGACAAGTTTGATACCGATTTAACGGTAACAAGAGAAGACCAGCCAGAAGACGTAACAAGAAAAAAGTGCAACCGAACCTCGTGTAGCACGGACTGCAAAACCTATCCCGGCAGGCCCTGAAAAAGAACTGCAAAATAGTGAAAATATTGAAACTAATAATTCATCGCTAACAAATAGTGAAGACCTTAGTGAAATATGAACAGAGTTTGTAGAATTCTCACGCTTAACATTGCAGGTATTAAGAACAACATGAAATGGGCCATTCTGGAACAAATGCTAACAGACATCGATGTTGACATAGCATTCCTACAAGAGGTCGCTCGAAGTGATTACAACTTCAAAAATCCCTACAATCAGTACTTTAATGTCGGAACTAACGAAAGAGGCACAGCAATACTAACACGACCTGGTCTCGAGCTAACAGAACTTCAGTAGGACCCCGAAGGGAGAATTACTGGCGGCCTGCTGAATAACATACAGTTAATAATGTATGCGCCTTCAGGTAATCAGAACGAAAGAGCACGCAATATTTTCTTTCAAGAATCTCTACTGCCGGTTCATCAACCCAAATGCAAACAGTATCCTATTAGGAGGTGATTTTAACTGCGTGTTACAACCTGCCGACCTAGCGGGACAATTCAGAAACAGCTGGGGGCTTCAGTCGCTAGTCCAGAAGCTACAACTGAAAGACGTGACGTGTTTACTGAAAGTGGGAAAACCACCGTTCACCCACATAACACAAAATTCCGCCTCAAGAATAGACAGGGTTTAACGTGAGTACGAGACTCGGCGATCAACTAACTTCTTTCGATAATGTTCCCGTCAGTTTCTCAGACCATTCCGCAGTTATAGTGGTGATAAAAGGATTCCCGAAAACAGAAGTATTTGGAAGAGGCTTTTGGAAACTGAACAACTCCCTCTTAGAAGATCCCGATATTAAAGAAAACTTCCAAAGTACATGGGACACATGCAAAAGGAAGCGGAACAATCACCCAGACATCCAGCACTGGTGGCACGAAACTGCAAAACCAGCGATAAAAAAATTCTTTAAATACCACTCTCAACAGCGGGCAATAGATTACAAGGAATACAAAAGAGTTCTATTATCGAGTCTTACGAGAACTTAACCAAAAGGCCACAACGGAGATTCACGTGACAGAAGATATAAAACAGGTAAAAGCAAAACTCCTAGAGATTCAGAGGGAAATTATAGAAAACAAATTTACGTCCACAAAATACAACTCAAAAATTCACGGTGAGAACGCAAGTCTTTATCAGTTCGCACAAGAGAGGAAGAATAAGAGGAATCGTTTTGTAAAACAGGTGACAGATGAGGACAAGAAAGAAATAACAGCTACAAGAGAAATCCTCACCACGTTCACAAAACACTTCTCTGAACTGTACAAGCCACGTCAAACAAACGATGCCTCCATAAATGAACTGCTTGCAAAGTGCGAAAAAACGCTTGGACAGAGAATCCGCAGACATTGCTCACTGGCCAAATAACAAAAGAAGAAATCGAGAGAGTCATAAGAAGCCTTCCAAATAATCGAAGCCCCGGGGAAGACGGGATTCCTTATGAATTTTATAAACACTATTGGGACGTAATTGGAACGGAGTTATCCGAAGTTATCAGAAAAAAACGTAGACACCAACACGAGATTAGGAGATTACAGCAGAGGGATTATTGTGCTTGTACCAAAAAGAGTACAACCTAAAACTGTTAACGACTACAGGCCCATAACATTACTACCTGCTGACCAGAAAATCTGCGAGAAGGTCATAGCTAACAGGCTTAAAGCAGTACTGAGAGAAGTAATCGGCTTTGGTCAAACATGCGCAAATTGCGAACTAAACATAACCGATGGCCTAGGGCTTCTAAGGAACATCGTGATGCTACCAAACCAAACAAATAATTGCAACAGGGCGCTATTAAATCTCGACTTTGACAAAGCTTTCGACCGCATAAGTCACGAATTTTTATTCAAGACAATGAGATATCTGAATTTTCCAGACCGATTCATCGAAATACTCGAAATATTCGTCACTAAAACAAAATCAAGAGTAATGGTAAATGGCTGTTTGGGGAATCCGATAGAAATAGGTAGATCGGTAAAGCAAGGCAGTCCCCTTGCAATGCTGTTGTTCGCTATAGCAATTGAACCGTTTATAAGATCAGTTGATAAAAAAGTGACCGGATTAAAATAGTAGCACATAGGATCCCTGTTATTGCCTATGCCGATGATGTAACAGTTATCATCAGCTCTAAACAAGATATCGAGAAAACAGTTGAAATATTAAAATGTTTATGAGAAAGCGTCTGGGGCGAGAATAAATAAAGCGAAGTCAAAACTGTTACCGCTTTAGACGAAGAAGCCTCACTCACCACCTCCATGTTTGAATCTTGTAATGATATCAAGATACTTGGTATCACATTCAGTTCCAACATACAGGACATGATAAAGCAAAAATTGGGATGAAATAACCCAGAAAGTCATTGGTACTATAATAGCATTCAAAGAGAGAAAATTGAACCTGATACAAAAATTCAAGTAACCAACATTTTCATATTGGCACGGGTCTGGTATGTTGCGCAAATACTGCCAATACCAAACCAACACATGGCAAAGATTAGGATGCATGTCGGAGAATTCATCTGGGATAAATCAAAGTGGAGGATAAGCCCGCGATCAGCTGTATATGCCAAGGTCAGAAGGAGGACTTTGCTTGCAATCGGTCATTTGAAGTCAAAAGCGCTTTTCATTATGAGAACGATAAAAACCTTAACCAGTAACCATCCGAGTCTACGATGTGTGTTCACAACTGCTTGGGACTCAAACAACAGAATATTACGTCAGTCACCAAACTTAAAAAGGAGTATTAATGACGTAAAAGAATACCTAGACACAGTAGAAGAAAACAGTAAAGTAAATACAAAAATAATATACCAAGCACTGTTAGTAGATTCCAAAGGAAACCGAAGATAGAAACAAAATAAATCTAAACCGGAAAATGGTATGGAAAAATATAAGTCACCATGCTTTAGCTACAAACCAACAAGCTTCAATATACAAACTTATTAATGATATATATCCCTACACAAGAGAAGCTCTACGAGTTAGGGATTACAGAAACAGACCGATGTGATATATGCAACAAAATTGATACAAGAGACCACAATTTCACATCATGCAATGCGACAAGACCTATTGGAAGTGGGGTGCGCGCTAAATTGAATAAATTATCTCAAGGAGATCTACCCACCGTATCAGACATGAAGATATTACGATGCGACTTCAAAATGTTTCCAAAAGTCAAAACAAATGCTGCTGTATGGATGATAACACACTATGTGAATTTTTTAAAAACCGAAAAGGAACCAACTTTGCAAAAACTAAAAAACACGCTTAGGAAGGACAGATGGAAATTAAAAACTGAAAAACAAATGGAAAAACATTATGGTCCATTTTTATACTTCCTTGTATAAAAACCAAAAAGAGATAAACGGATAAAAGCACGAGAAGCTATACTAATATGCAAAATGGACACAAGTAAGAGATAGGCCTGTGAGGGTGATGCACGGCGGGGACTTCGTGAGCCCCATGACCGCTACGGTAGCCGAGAAGGCCTCACAGGAACTCCGAAAATGTGTCTAACATGCATATATAAATAAAAAAAAAAAAAAAAAGTGGTCTAAGGTGCCAGATTTAAGCTCTGGTTCCCGAAAGGGAGCGTGGGTTCGAACCCCAAATCTGACAGCGTTTTTACACAAGGTATTCGTTCTTCATAATTTGCAGGCTGTACAACAGTAATGTAGAGAATGTTTTCCAAGCGTTGAATTGTTTGTCTGTAACGTAAACAAAAATAAAAAAATAAAAAAAAGGGGCAGAGCACTGGTCTTTAAACCAGGGGTCGTGAGTTCGATTCTCACAGGGGGCAAATGCGCATTGTTTTTGTGTGTTCTTTTTGACACGGCAGCGTCTTTAATATTAAAAAAAAAAAAAAAAAAAAAAAAGAGGTTAAGGCGTTGGACTGCTAATCCAATGTGCTCTGCACGCGTGGGTTCGAATCCCATCCTCGTCGAGAAAGTGTTTTGAATAACAAATCGTGTTTGCATTTCACCACTTGCTGTACGTACTCGGTGTCACGTATACTTGGTATCAATAGTTGGGATGAAGCAAAGGGCTAGATTACAGATGAAACGATTATCCGCAGCCTCGTAAATAAAAATTCATCTGAAAATAATTCTCTAAAAAGCTCATATTCGTCCTGCTTAATGCTTCAATATTTTGAACATTCCTAGTCATGACTAGCCAAATAACATCCAAATTTTCCTCGGGTTAAAAACAGAAAAACGTCATGCGATGGCCGGGAATCGAACCCGGATCAACTGCTTGGAAGGCAACTATGCTGACCATTACACCACCATCGCGTTCTTACACAACTTCCCTTTCATTTGACACGCAAGATGGATGAAAATCTGCAAAAGAATCATTAAATGTCAATATTTACGATATATTGCTCACTCAACGGCGCTACTTGTAATAGGATTGCTTCCGATAAATCGTTGGAAAAATAATTAACTTTATAATACATAGCATTGAACACAGAAACGAACATTACACATCAAATATTGTCCATAGCTTTAGACATGTGCCTCATTCAGTAATGACACTTACTGTAACTAGCTTTATTGAAAAATAATTTCCATTTCAAACTGATGTTTGCAAAGGTGCGTGCACTCCATTACAAATGCCGTAAGACGAGGTGGCCGAGAGGTTAAGGCGTTGGACTGCTAATCCAATGTGCTCTGCACGCGTGGGTTCGAATCCCATCCTCGTCGAGAAAGTGTTTTGAATAACAAATCGTGTTTGCATTTCACCACTTGCTGTACGTACTCGGTGTCACGTATACTTGGTATCAATAGTTGGGATGAAGCAAAGGGCTAGATTACAGATGAAACGATTATCCGCAGCCTCGTAAATAAAAATTCATCTGAAAATAATCTCTAAAAAGCTCATATTCGTCCTGCTTAATGCTTCAATATTTTGAACATTCCTAGTCATGACTAGCCAAATAACATCCAAATTTTCCTCGGGTTAAAAGCAGAAAAACGTCATGCGATGGCCGGGAATCGAACCCGGATCAACTGCTTGGAAGGCAACTATGCTGACCATTACACCACCATCGCGTTCTTACACAACTTCCCTTTCATTTGACACGCAAGATGGATGAAAATCTGCAAAAGAATCATTAAATGTCAATATTTACGATATATTGCTCACTCAACGGCGCTACTTGTAATAGGATTGCTTCCGATAAATCGTTGGAAAAATAATTAACTTTATAATACATAGCATTGAACACAGAAACGAACATTACACATCAAATATTGTCCATAGCTTTAGACATGTGCCTCATTCAGTAATGACACTAACTGTAACTAGCTTTATTGAAAAATAATTTCCATTTCAAACTGATGTTTGCAAAGGTGCGTGCACTCCATTACAAATGCCGTAAGACGAGGTGGCCGAGAGGTAGTTCGCTGCTAGCGGCCGCCGAGTGCGGACGTGTTGTTTACTTCCGTGTTTCGGAAACAGCGCGCTAAGTTACTTCGTAACTTGTGTATATCTACCGTAAAAGTTTAGCCAAATTTGTGGGAAAAAAATGGAACAACTGATTAGGAAAGCAACACTGAAGTTTCGTTTGAATATGGACATCCTCGTCCGAAGGCTTTCGAAGTTGATGAATGGCTACACGACGACATCGGCCTACAAGAAAGTGACGTCTTCGGAATCCAGTTGGACTTCATCGCAAACGTGCTGTATGTCAAACTCCACGACGAAGATAGGTGCAACCAAATTTTACAAGAGACGGGTGGACAAAAGAGATTCATACACACCAATGGTGAGGTGAGTACTGTTCATATTACACATGCCGGCCTCGGAACGCGTCACGTGAAAGTGCACAACGTACCTTTTGAAGTGTCCCCGCAATCCATATGGAAGGCCTTAGAAAGTTATGGTACTGTGTTCAACATCGCCTCAGACAAACGCATCGGAAGCAAGCGTTTCCTAGTTGACAGTGGGGTAAAAACTGTGAAAATTGAACTTAAACGTCACATTCCATCGTATGTCAATGTTGCAGGATATAAGGCACTAGTGATCTACGACTGTCAGCCGCGTACCTGTATAATATGCAACGCCAACGATCACTTCAAGGCCGAATGTTCAAAGAAGCGACCGGCCCAGCTTCCCGCCGACCGCCTAGCACCCAACCCGGCCTTTAACGGGACAGTTCTTACAAAAACATACACAGATGCCCTAATCAGAAGTAAAGCAAATACAACGATGGCCTCCGACCAAGATAGAGCAAGCGCTGTGGACAAAGTGCTTGGGGAACAACTAGAGAAGACACACATAGAGATGGAAACGGAAATAGAGAGCCCAAAATCACAAGAGGAGAATATGGAAATCGTGCTTATCCCAGAGATTAACAATATAGAACCACAAGATACTCAAGAGGAAAAAAAAGAAGACACAAGTGATATTATAACACAGAAAATAGAAACGTCAAAAGAACAAGACAGCCTAACTCCCTCAGAGGCAATAAAAGGAAAGAAGAATGAAACAAAAGAAAACATTACAGAAAAAAGAGAAAATCAGGACAGAAGAAGGATGACATCGACCAGCAAGAGAGTGAAGATAACCAGATTTGAACAAGATACCAGAGCCAAAGAAATCGCAGAAAAAGCTCGAAAGATTTCAGCTATACTAAGCGATTTAAAGACCACATTGCGCGGAAGTAAAGATAGAGAGCCAAGAGAGGAAGATAGAGAGGCAAGAGAGGAAGTAACTACACCAGACAGTGAAGCGGAAGGCAGCAAAATGCTATGGTCTGATGAGCAGTAGAAGAGAAGGAAAATTTTAAACCTGCATCTCACAACAGCTGACCAAAGACTCCTTCCATATGACGCACCAAACTTTCGATACTGGGCCGATGACACGGACGCCATTTTCCAGGCTGTAATTATGATAAAATGACGAAACTAAAGTATATCAAAATTCTCATAGGGAATTATTAGCAACCCCATTAAAATGAGTGGAATCCAGACATACACAATAATAACGCTAAATATAAACCGCATAGAAAGCCCGTTTAAAATACAATGTCTAGCGGACTTTCTCCGAAACACATGTGCCGATATTGCACTACTGCAAGAAGTAACCATGATGGACCTGACGATTGCTGGATATGAAACAATAACAAATGTTTCAAAAGAAACAAATACAGGCACGGCTGTCATATACAGGCAAGGCATTCAAATCCAAGAAATAGAGAGACTGACAGACGGTAGAGGAATTGCTGTTATAGCCCAAAACACAAGGATTATCAATATTTACGCTCCATCAGGCAACAACAACAGAGCTCTGCGATCGCAGTTTTTCAAAACCCAAGTTCCATACCTGCTACGTAATAATAACTACCCCATGATAATGGGTGGCGATTTCAACTGCGTAATCAATAAAAAGGACCAGATACCCAACTATAATGGCTGCAACGAACTGTTAAGTCTTGTACGAGGATTAAATCTTCATGACGCCTGGGAAACCATCCATGGAAACAAAAGTGCATACACGTATACTACAAGTACATCGGCAAGCCGCCTAGACAGGATATACGTCTCAGATAGTCTCCGTACTAAAATAACAAGGGCAAACATACTCCTGTAAGCTTCTCCGACCACGGCAGCTTACAATGCAACGTGCAGCTTAACAAACAACAGGTGACACGAGGAAAAGGATACTGGAAATTCAATATCTCCCTGTTAGAGGATCAGGAGCTAAATAAAGAAGTAGAAAGATCGTGGAAAGAAAGCCTACAATGTTACAACAGATACAACTCTCCCTTAAAATGGTGGATAGAACACGCCAAACCCAAACTCAGACGCACCCTAATAACTCACGCACAACAAAAGAACTACTGGATCAAACAAACTATGGAATATTACTATAGATGTACCAGTGAATTGTACCATGAAGCAAATATACCCGGTGACACAAACATAAAAATCAAGAAATATAAGGCAAAAATCCTATCCCTACAAAACAGGCAATTCAAAAAACTCTTAGTCACTTCCAAGCCCATAAGTATAGCGTCCAGTGAAACGGCTTCTTTATATCATGTAATCAGAAGTGCTAAAAGAAAGAAGAAAACATTCATAAATGGAATAACCAAAGAGAATGGAGAAAAAATCAGTAAAGGAAATGAAATAATAAAAGAAATCACAGCCTACTATGAAGACATCTTCAATTCAACCACAGTCGGCATTGAAGCCACAAACAATCTAATTAAAGACCTAGAAAATAATGTTAGACCAGAAGAATCCGAAATATTGACAAAAGAGTTCGACGCTGAAGAAATACTGGAATCGATAAATAGCACAAAAGGCAGATCTCCAGGCCCCGACGATACTGCCTATAGA
>JARYHS010006049.1:0-23686 GCA_031002005.1 Vandiemenella viatica
TTTTTTTTTTCCAGAGAGCATATCCTTTTAAAGCCTCTCTGGGCAAACAATATTAATCTTTGTATTCTTTTCTTTTATATATAAATCATTTTACCTTTTAATTTACTACTATGTCACAATCTATGTCTCACCTGTCCAATGCCTTGCAAGATTTAGTGCTACACTATCAACTTAGCCTCCTGTCTCCATTTAATCTGAAATATCTTGCATTTGAGACCCACTAACTGAGATTCGCATGAATATCCTTTCCTAAAGCCATGTTGCCAGTTTTCAAACAGTTTCTTTCCTCAAAAACATTTCCAACATACTTCAACTAATTTTCTCAATCAATTTAAATACCACAATATCAAAGTAATTGGCCTGTATTTTTTCATAGTCCCTCCTCTATGGACCTGCACTTTTTATCGCACTTTTCTTCCAGTTCTCTACTAATAGCAAGTCAGACTCGATCTAATAATATCCCAAGGTATAGTATAAAGTTGCATCTGCTCTTTAATACATCTGAGTAATACTATCTGCACTGGTCCTTCTTTTGCTTTCTCATTTCCTTCATATTTTTCAGTGTTCATTTCAACTTTGTCTGAACACTTTCCAATTTTTTAATGGCTTTATGTCACATTGACACCAAGGTCATTAGAGAAGAAAAGAACTGGGGACAGGGAATGGGAAGGAACTCGGCAATGGATTTTTGAAGGAACCATCCTGGCATTCACCTGGATAATTTGGGGGAACCATGGAAAATCCAAATCTGGATGGCGCGACGGTTTTCGAAACCCACGTCCTCCCGAATGCAAGGCCAGAGCGTTACTGCTCACCCAACATGCTTTTCCATTTTTATAATCTCCTTGAACTATTCACACTTTGACTCCACTGCGCTTGTGCCTTCCTTATCGTATATCTGAACCACCCCAGAAATATATCTTTAGTTCAGAAATACGTGTCTTTTTATAACTGTAACCTTTACAATCTTCAATTTTGGCCACTGGTTTACAGGACCTTCTAGTATTCATCAGAACTGTAAACACTTATTCCCTCAGTTACTTGAAAACCCCACAAGATTATCATCAGCTTTATTAGGAAGATATCCTACATATTTGGTCCCCTTGTGCTGTTCTACCACATGACTAAAGCATTCATTTCTTTCCCTTATGTAACTATACTTCTTTCACAGTGCATCTGGTAAATTTAAATCCCCATCACTGATCACCCATTCTATGCTCAACTCTGAAAAGAATTAATGATGAAGAGGATGCTGTTGGGGAGAAACTAATTTTATATTTGGTCACCAGTTTGAAACTATTTCTATAGACAATGCCTCAAGGTAACATTCATAACTATTCATTTCACTTTAATTACATAAAATTAGCTAGTTACAGATTTGTTCCTGAAGAATTAAATAATTACATAATTCTCATAATGCTGATGCAAAAAAGATACAATATTACAAAACTCAAAATGAAACATTTTCAACATAGCTCTTCACAAGTAAGGTGGCCGTGTAAAAATGTAGGAATGATACAACATACAGTGCCATAGAAAGCAAAATATGAAGACTAATCAGCAGCAAAGCACTAAGAAAGTTATAAGGGGATTAATATATCAAACAGACAGGGAAAACCATAATTGGTTACATAGCAAGCAGAAAATGTTCCGCCGTGGTTAGTGGTGGCTACCTTAGTCAACTGTGATGTGGTTAATGTAGCAGGCACCTATCATTCCCACATAGGCAATTTCAGTTTTTACTCTATCAAGTATCATTTCTGTTATCTATAACATATTACAATGATATATCTGTTTAGATGATTGATCGATGTTTTAGAACCAAAGACTTTGAGCTCATAATTGTTGGTGTTGTTCCCGTAAATACAGGCTTTTGTTCCAGTTTGACTTGCTAGCAATAATGAGGTTGTGCAAAAAGGTGCTAAGGACCAAGCTGTACATAGTGCCTTAAATCATTAACAGTAACATTTTAGCATATATGTAAACAATGGCTTTAGAAGAGTGTCAAGCACTGTAGTCAGGTTTTAACCGTACCAATGGTGTTGTAAAAAATGTTTTTTTTTTCTGACTTGGAAAAAAAAGAACATGAACAAAAAACTATGAAAAAAAACCTTATTTTCTGGGACGTTTTTTTCATAACTACTAAATCTCAAATTTGTAAGTCATTTATCGTTTAATATGACTGTTTTAGAGTTTATACTAAGTACTTATCTTAATTTTTAAATCTACTATATTTTTCTGGTCAGTAGAAAAAAAAATTAAGAAAATATTGGCAACATTGATTGAAGTTTTCTTTTACGAACGGGGACTTCCTGAAGACGCTAGGCTGCACAAGAAGGAATCCCCGTTCCCCGCTGTTTGGATTGATACTCGCTAATTGAACTAGTACTGCCAACCTTACAAATTTTTCTGTAGACCTACGGATCTTTCCAAAAAATTAGGAATTTTAAATTTATCTATAGTTTTTTGCCTCTTTGTTATTACTTATTGTATACTTGTTAAACTCTCAGCGTATAGTGATACTGAGTCATTAAATTGTCAGTAATTATGAATCATTTCCTTGCAACCAATGGCATAAACCAACGATTGAAAAAGTATTGTGTGTGATAATAGATTAAATTCAAACTTAAAAGACCATAATACAGAATTATCGGGGCAGTCTTTATGCACAGTGTGTACTTTGCTCACAATTTAAAATTGCAATCTCAAAACCTTTTTGCCTACAATACAAGAACATCCAGTAAAAGAAAATTTAACTATTTCTGAATTTATGGATCTAGAGGAGACGAAAGAAGAAACAGAAAATTAAGACACAGACCGAACTAGTGTTGGTAGTGCTGATACTAGTGAATGTGGTACTGACATAGAGGATGAATAAAATTATATTTCCTATTTAGATATATTTAAGAATCATTGTGTAAGACATTATATGATTCAGTAAGATTTAAAACACACATGTAAAATGTAAGTTCCGTAAATAAAACTATAATTTATCAAATATATTGTTTTCTGAAAAAAAAAAAACATATTTAAAAAAAAAAACAAGGGTGCTACTTTTTTTTCACAAAGCTGAGAAAAAAAAAACATTTTTTTCAATTTGCAACACTACATAAAAACCATTAAAAACCCAGATCCACAATCCTGCATTTATGTAATGTCCATACCATGTAACTTCTCTGCTCCAAGTCCTGTTCTGCAATGTTTACTATGTCTTTATTAGTCCCAGTATGTGTACCTCACTGAATACTTACTTGCCTGTTATGAACCTATTGGTAATGTGTTAAGACTAAAGAGATGGCCGTATATCAGGTTCATTCTACAGAGCACGACATTAAAAAAGGTCACCAAATTAATTTTGAAAATGAGAAGGTGTTGATAAAGACCTCTTACTTCCAGAAATCAGTAATTAGGGAAATCACTGAAGTAAGGCTATAGATGGTACCGTTAATGAACATACTGGATGACCTTAATGACACACAGAAACCAGTGCTACCATTCCTTAGACAAGAAACACATTAAGTTTAGGAGTCCTGACAGTCCATTTGCTGATGACACTCAGTCCTCTGATAGCAGGTCACATAAGAAGTTACCCAGCATAAATCAGGAAAGCCATGTAGAGCTAACCTGTATAAAACAGGAATTGTAAAGACACTTCATATCACCTTGTAGTAACTGTGTGTATAGTAATACAGCTGGAATAAAACAAGGACGTAATGAAAAACAAGAAGCAGGCCTGCAAGAGAGCTGCAGTCAGTACTTGGAAATGGGGAGAAATGAGCAGCAAGATGTTATTGACATTATATAAAAGTGTATCTACATCGACATTCCGCAGGAAAATTCAGGAGTTTAAACATGTAACTCAGTCAGAACCTGACAGCAGAACAAGTTACCAAAACACCTTTTTTATAACGCAATACGAGAGCAAATGCAAAATTATATTGCAGATGCAATAAAATTAAGATATACATGTAAACATATTGCCGCATGAACGCCAGTGTACCGTCTGCCAGCATGGCGCAGCGGGTAGCGTCACGAATTGCGGTACCGAAGGTCGCCGGTTCAATCCCGCCCACTGACAAAAATTATTTAATTCTGTTTATTATTTCCAGAAGATTCTACATGTTTCCTAAGGTCACTTGTAACTTCTACACATTTCACTTGTTAACTACTCTTGTAATCTCTAGTACGTTCTATCTGTGTATAAATAGAAGAGCATTCTGCCCAAGAGGCAGTCAGTGCTGCGTGTATGTTTGAGTTCTCAATAAACCTGTTCTCAGTTTAAGTGCTGTGTTCATTGACAAGTAACCTTCGAATTCACACCTGCCCCGGTTCAACGCGACATAGTTTGGTGGAGGACGCCGGGTACCCTGTGCAACAGCTGCATCGTCGTGGCTCCGATTAGGCAACGTAAAAGTCGCCGCCTACACGGACTGGAACCGGACTACAAAGGATATACTCAGTACGTCCTTCCGAAAGTCCGCGTCATTAGGAAACCCATGGCGGCAAGCCAGCTGCACATTCGACACCCATCGGTGTTCTCTGGAGACGCTGGACAGGATCCTAACAAATGGCTAAAAGGGTTCGACCGAGTCGCCAAGTACAACAGGTGGGATCATACCATGTGCTTGGCAAATGTTTATTTCTATCTGGACGGAACCGCCCAGCAGTGGTTCGAGAACAACGAAGAAAAACTGAATAACTGGGAAATGTTCCAGACGGAACTTAAGAAAACGTTTGGGGACCACCAGCGACAAATCCGCTCGGCGGAAGAACAACTGAAGAACCGGGCCCAACGACATGGGGAGCCGACGCAATCTTACATACAGGATGTTTTGGCCCTATGCAACGTAGTCAACCCGAATATGACTGAAGCCGACAAAATCACGCACCTAATGAAAGGTATTGCAGAAGACATGTACCAAGCTCTTCTGATAAAAGACGTCGCTACGACGGAAGAGTTCATCAAGTGGTGCCAGCGGATTGAGGAGATGCAACAAAGGAGGGTTGGGCGAAAGAAGTATGACAGACTTCCCAACGTAGTCCCTATGGCAGTTGTGGAAGACCAGCACGACTTTGCGTCTCTCATACGACAAATTGTGAGAGAAGAATTACAACAGTTCATGGCAGCTGGGACTCTTGAACCGAGTGAGCATCAGATCATGGCCATGGATGTAAGCCCAGTGGGTCATGAAGGAGCCGACGCGGCGGAAAAAGAGGTATTTCAGACAATAGCTCCTGTCTGCCGAGCCAATCGCACTCGACGTGAAGAATGGCCTCGCCCTGATATAACGTATGCTGCAGCTGCCAAACGGCAGCCTAGGAACCGGCCGACACGGCCACAACCAAATCCTCCGGCACCTATGACGTCCCGCAGACGAACGGACGTCTGGAGGACAGAAGACAACGCGCCAGTATGTTTCCACTGCGGGCGCCCTGGACATGTCATACGCTACTGCAGAGAGAGAAGACGAGTATTTGACGATTATTTTGCCGCAAGACGTCCGCCATCCGAACAGTTCTACCCCAGGCAGCCACCCGCTGACGAGTTCGGTCGACCTACGGGAAGAAGCCCATCGCCGTACCCTAGACGAGGTCGATCCCCGACGCGCCGCTGCCGTTCATCGTCGCCGGACAGAGCTACCAGCCGCTCCCCTAGCCACCGCAGCGCAGGAAAACTAAGCAAGGCGACCATCTACGGAGGTGAGGCCGCCGCAGATGAAAATCCTCCATGGATGACAGTCACTAAGATGTCGGGAAATCTCATCAACGTTATAATCGACGGCCAACCTGTCCGGGCGCTGGTTGATTCAGGAGCTTCTTTCTCTGTATTGTCGGACAATTATCGTCGCACACTAAAGAAGACAATGTTCCGTGATACGGGGGCAACTGTGCTAAAGGTCGCAAATGGAAAGTACGTCCAGCCAGCTGGAGCTTGTGTCGCGAGAGATAACCATCAACAACAGGACCCAGCCAGTTGAATTAGTCATTTTAACAGAATGTAGTCATAATGTCATCCTTGGATGGGACTTCCTTAAGGCATCCCAAGCTGTCATTGACTGTGGAACGTCTGAGCTGCAAATTGAAGAAGTCGTTGCGACGGGTACACGTAACACAGAATCTTCTGGGAAGTTATTCGCCGTTGACAACGTGACAATCCCGCCGTTCGCAATGAGAAGAGTCCCAGTCAAAAACACGGACGACCGCAACCTTGAAGTGCTTGTCGATAGTAGAAAGTTTATTAGGCTCACGAAAGAAATCTACATACCAGCGGCTATCATAAGCATTATCGGTGGTCGAGGAGACATTTGGATCACCAACTGTCACGAGCAGTCACAAATTATCCCCAAGGGAATGTGCATAGGGACAGCTGAACCAGTCCAGGAGGGCGAGCTCAACGTCATTAACGAAGATCCATGCTCTGTTACTAGTACCGACAACACGCTGGAGGAAACAACTATGGAACTGCCAATAGGGTCCGGCCTGACCAAGGAACAACACCACCGGGTGTTAGCTATACTACGCCAATTCTCTGGTGTATTCACACCCCAGCAAAAAAAAGGTCAGACGAAACGGCCCACGATAAAGCATCGTATCAATACTGGGGATCATCCGCCCATTAGCCAGCGCTCGTACCTATTGTCACCAGTCGAAAGGCGAATAATTCGAGAGGAAGTGGAGAAGATGTTGCATAATGACATTATTCAACCTTCGGAGAGTCCTTGGTCATCTCCGGTGGTCCTCGTAAAGAAGAAGGATGGTACGTGGCGATTCTGTGTCGACTATCGGCGGCTGAACAAAATCACAAAGAAAGATGTCTACCCACTGCCGCGCATCGACGACGCCTTAGACTGCTTGAAAGGAGCTACATACTTCTCAACCATGGACATGCAGACAGGCTACTGGCAAATCGAGGTTGACGAAGCTGACAGAGAAAAGACGGCTTTTATTACACCTGATGGCCTCTATGAATTCAAAGTAATGCCATTCGGATTATGCAACGCTCCGGCCACATTCGAACGCATGATGGACAACTTACTTCGACACCTTAAGTGGACGACGTGTCTTTGTTATTTAGATGACATTGTTGTTTTCTCGAAAACATTTGAAGAACATCTGAGTCGCCTGTCAACGGTGCTGAAGTGTGTTCAGACTGCAGGACTCCGCCTCAATCCGAAGAAGTGCCTCTTCGTCGCCAGAGAGATAAAAATCCTGGGGCACCTGGTCAACGGAGATGGCGTCCGCGCTGATCCAGATAAAGTAAGGGCAGTCATGGAATTTCCAACTCCTCAGCACATTCGTGATGTGAGAAGCTTTCTTGGGCTGTGCTCATACTTCCGGCGTTTCATAAAAGGATTCTGTAACATGGCACGTCGACTGCAAGAACTTTTGCAGGGAGACGCCAAGTTTTACTGGGATGAAACTAAAGAAAGATCTTTCCAGGCACTTAAGGAGGCTCTAACTTCCGCACCAGTTCTAGCCTTATACGACGAGAATGCAGAAACTGAACTTCACACTGACGCCAGCGGTTATGGGATCGGTGCAGTGCTTGTGCAAATTCAGGAAGGTGCTGAGAAGGTGATAGCCTATGCATCAAGAGTATTCTCTAAGCCCGAGATAAACTACTCTACAACCGAAAAAGAATGCCTCGCAGTTGTCTGGGCTATCAACAAGTTTCGTCCGTATTTATTCGGCAAACCTTTCACCGTCGTAACAGACCACCATTCTTTATGTTGGCTAACCAGCTTGAAGGATCCATCAGGTCGACTAGCAAGATGGGCACTTAGACTTCAAGAGTACGACGTCACGGTGGTATTCAAAAACGGACGCAAACACAAGGATGCCGACAGCCTTTCAAGGAATCCTTTAATAGAACACAACAGCATGAATGGAATTTCAGCCCTCGCTGAATTAGGTGACGTTGCAGCTGAACAGAGGGAAGATTCAGAGTTATTAAGAACCATAGACGCCTTGGAGAAAGGAGAACCGGCCAAAGGAGGGTTTCAATTGATAGATGGGACATTGTATAAGAACAACTACGATCCACTAGGCCCCAAGTGGCTTCTGGTCGTTCCAGCTCATCTCCAGCCAGCTATTCTCAAGTATTTCCACGACGCTCCAATATCCGGTCATCTGGGATTTGTGAAGACCCTGGACCGAATCAGACGCAGGTATTACTGGAAGGGTCTCTACCGATCTGTCAAGCATTATGTGAGTCACTGTAAAGAGTGCCAGCGACGGAAACATGTGCCGCAATTACCTCCAGGTCATCTAGTACCAATTCCACCTGCAGCAGTTCCATTCCACCGAATTGGGATCGACCTTTTGGGGAGGTTCCCGAAGTCGACAACCGGTAACCGATGGATAATAGTCTGCACCGACTACCTCACGCGCTACGCTGTCACCAAACCTGTGCCGACTGCAGAAGCTCCAGAGGTTGCAAAATTTCTAGTAGAAGACATTATTTTGAAGCATGGACCACCACGTGTGATGATATCCGATCGTGGAATGGTATTCCAGTCAAGACTAGTATCAGAGGTCATGTCAAGATGCGACCTTGTCCACAGGATGACAACTGCATACCACCCTCAGACAAACGGTCTAACAGAACGCTTCAACAAGACATTAGCCGATATGCTGTCGATGTATGTGGATGTTGAGCAGAAGGATTGGGATACAATACTGCCAGTGGTCACATTTGCTTATAATACAGCAAGGCAAGATACGACAGGCTTCACTCCGTTTTTTCTGCTCCATGGCCGTGAAGCTGAGACCACAATGGATACGCTCTTCCCATTCCAGCCGGACGACACTCAGGATGACTATATAAAACAGCTCATTACCAGGGTCGAAGAAGCAAGACAGCTGGCTCGCATACGAACACTGGCCACCCAGGAGAGGGACCGTCAGCGGTATGACGGCAAGCACCGACCTGTTGCGTACAACCCAGGAGATCTCGTATGGATTTTTACCCCTGTCCGGAAGGTTGGGCTATCAGAAAAGTTACTGAAGCGGTACTTTGGTCCGTATCGTGTCATACGCCGCCGGTCAGACGTCACATACGAAGTCGAGGATTATGAGCCGTCTTCGAAACGACGAAAGCGAAGGGACATTGTTCACGTCCTCCGCATGAAGCCTTACTACAATCCTGACGAGCAGCTAGGCACAACCAGCTTCTTGTTCAAGGACTCTGAGGACGGTTTGGATACTGAGGAAGTCGGACAGGAAGATAATAGTACAAACAGGAGGGGCCCTCCAGAACTGCCATACAGAGGACCCACGACAAGATCAAGGTCCAGGACACTTCAGCGTGCCCCAAAAGAAATCTAACAGCGGGACGCTGTTTTCCTCAGGAGAGGGAGCAATGCCGCATGAACGCCAGTGTACCGTCTGCCAGCATGGCGCAGCGGGTAGCGTCACGAATTGCGGTACCGAAGGTCGCCGGTTCAATCCCGCCCACTGACAAAAATTATTTAATTCTGTTTATTATTTCCAGAAGATTCTACATGTTTCCTAAGGTCACTTGTAACTTCTACACATTTCACTTGTTAACTACTCTTGTAATCTCTAGTACGTTCTATCTGTGTATAAATAGAACAGCATTCTGCCCAAGAGGCAGTCAGTGCTGCGTGTATGTTTGAGTTCTCAATAAACCTGTTCTCAGTTTAAGTGCTGTGTTCATTGACAAGTAACCTTCGAATTCACACCTGCCCCGGTTCCAACGCGACAATATGCGAAAGTGGTGGCTGGCTCCAAGTTCATGTAATTCATTGTCCCCCTTAAAAGGTAATCAGGTAGTCAGTGGTGATTCATGGGAAGAATGTGAATTTTATGATGATACTGGGAAGTTGTATCCTGTAATATTTATTCATAATTCATAATTTAGAGAGATCTGACTATTCAAATGTGTTACAGAACATTAAGAAAATTGTTTGTATATGGCTACCAAAAGTATTATGCCAGAACATGGGATAGGGAGGTGATGGATTATAAATTATTCACAACAAATTCTAAAAGTAAATGATTCAAATGTCTAAAATAACTGAAACAGTTCTGTCCAGTGACTTTTGGGGTTTTCAAAATATAGAGATTGGCTACCTTGTGGCAACAGCCAGTTGTCAGCTGTGGTGGTATGTAAATACGGTGATATCACCCTCCTATCAAACATTCAAGAGGATTGGGGTTAAACCCCGTCTGGCCATCCTCACTGATTTCCATTGTTTTTTGCAGCAACCCCATGTGGATGCTGGGATGATTCATTTCAAAGACCATAGCTTACTTCCTTCCTCTTCCCCTCCCCTCATATATAAAGTAGACTGAAATTGTAATTTCTTGTAAATCAGTGTATATATATATACACTTTGTTTTACGAAAGAACATTATTTAATGTCCATTTAATATGTTTAAGAACAGAATGGTGCAAGAGAATTTCTTAAATGTTTGTAATTCCATGTATTAATGCAACTTAAAATGTCTACAGGACAATTTTCTACAGTTTGAGATGATTTCTGCAAATGATTTTGTATTTAAGTATCTCTAATTACCTTTTCTGATCATTTTGTAATGTTGTTAAGTAATTTTGTATTAATTCCGATTGTTTTTAATATGTTTGCTTGTTTGAGTGATTGTTAATGATCGAGAAATATCGGGCGGATGCCTTTGAAGAATTCTCGTAATTTCGATAGAGACTATTTAACCAGATCGGCTGGACAGAGTCAGTATTCAGTGTTACAGAGAGTTTCATTCATTCATCCAGTTAGTTTTCCAAGTTGAGTTCACAGAGATTATCTTTGCGACTGTTCAGAAGTGCATCTCTGTATCATGGAGGAAGGAATATATGGAGACGACGCATGGGACCTTCGCCACATACTGGAGTGAAACCGGGTGGAGACAAGTGGGGAGGGGAGGCCGCCATATTGCTTGACCAGAGAAACACGGAAATATGCACAAAAACCTCAAGGGAATCATAAGACAACCGTGGCACCGCAATTTGATGATGGATTATTATGTAACTCGACGAGACACATCAAAAATGAAGAATAACATTATTTGATATCGTGCTCAGTTCTCGAGATATACTGTCTCAAAATAGTGGAGTTTCTGGTTGAAATTCAGAAGAAACGTGTCCCCAAAGTCAAATTTGGTGATAGATTCTTATGTAACACGACGATACAAATCGAAAATAAAGAATAAAAATTATCGATATCTCGCTTAGTTCGCGAGATATACTGTCTCAAAAGTGAGGTTGTTAGGTTATGAGGGGATTCAACGAAAACCGTGGCGCCGCAATTTGATGACGAATTCTTATGTAACTCGATGAGGGAAACTGAAAGTAAAGAATAAATTTTTTTGATATCTCGCTTAGTTCGAGATATTGTACCTTAAAATTGACGTGGTTAGGTTGAAATGCGGCCTGGACCAGAAAAAAAACTATCGCCATATCCATATTTTATGATGAATTCGGACGTAACTTAATGAGCAGGTAATTCTTTTTAACTTGAATAACAAGCTGTTTATTTCCACACTCCTTAAATTTTAGTTGATGTTCAAATAGGTTATATTTTCACATTCTATTTCAGTAATTGACAAGGAAGATTTCTAAATCTAGAAATACACTTGTAGACATATTTACAAACAGAAACAAGTCATATCTGAAATATATATAAAAAAAAACATAAGTTAATGTTTAGAGCTTTAAAAAAATTAATACTTCATAAAACCTCATAGTTTCTGAGCTTACTTAGAAGATATTGTACTGGTAGTTGCCTGTATAATTTTGCTAGAAAAATCAGTACATTCAAAAATCAGAAGCTAACAGCTAATAATAAATAAATTGTTCGTTCTCTTCTGGTATACACCGCATTTCAACCTGCCAACATTTCCATTAATATTGCCGCTACAAAACCAAACTATGTAGACACATCTAAACACAAGAAATGCATCGTGAACTACAATTTCGTCAACAAAGTTTTTTTCATCACGTTTAGTAGTTCGCACAGCACAAATTATCACGATTAATTTCATAGTGCAATTTCAGTGTAAACTTAAACGTGAGTAATGCATGCAGAATACCATATTTACTGTGTCGCGATGTAAACATGACCCGTTTAAATTAAATTTCAAACATTTTTCTACAATTAGGCTAGCTTTTCAGGTGCAAAATAGTAACATATGCTAATTGTCTACACTACACCAACAAAAATTTGAGAATAATATGATCCTATTGAGAGCAATGAATAAATTTATAGCGAATGGCACTAATGTTGCGGTTGCCTGTCAGATACGTCAAGAACGATAATTACAATGTGACTTACTTATGAAACGCTATTCCAGGTTTTTTCCTATCTCGTCTGTTTTTGCAACCATATGCATCACAACTTGGCATTATAGAAAACTTTAGAATATTAGAAAATGAAATTTTCTCAGCAGCTGACACAGTGCAAACAGCCCAATGTTTTGGTACTCCTACGATATCCGCCGCGCAGGCACAGTTTTTTTCACGAGGTTTCACGGATTTCGCGTTATCTCGTCTCCATATATTCCTTCCTCCATGCTCTGCATTGTATCTACGCATGTGAATATCGCTGACTTTGTTTTGAAAAGAATAAACAAATCTTCAACATAACCCTTTTGGTGGACTTTTTAATTAATCAATATAGTAATTAAACCAAAGAGGAACCTAATGTGGCGACAGTTGACAGTGACGAGAAGTTATTAACATCTGTGAGATGTTAATCTTCTAAAAGAATCTGCAGCAAATTGCGACGAGGTATCAGCGGACTGCAACGCGACATTTAGAACGGCGACACAGGTTGGACGGCGTCGACTTCAATCTGAATACGAGTGACAGCACTCATCCGAGATTTTCATTCGACGACTGCAATGGGCAATAATTTTCTGACGGCAAGCGGATTTTCTGCGACCTCAAGATCAAGTCTTGTAGCAGTACAGTGTTTTGAGTGTGGAAAGTGTGATTAACTGTTTTAATCAGTGAAAAAAGTGGTGTTCTGTAGTGAAAAGTGCTGCTAGCTGAAATTTAAGGTGATGAAAAGTATTACAAAAGTAAGTACTGAATATTCACATTTTGCTTCTGCATGTTATTTTGTGGCAGGTTAGAAAATTTTAATTCTTCTTGACTTTGTTTTCATGTTGATTTCGTTAATTACTGAAAATGGCTGATAGTCAGAATCTACAAGAATTTCTAGAATCGTTTGTAGTCAAATTGGACAGCAAATTTTCTGAAATTAAGTCTCAGTTTTCCGAAATTGATAGCAAATTTTATAGTAAGTTTTCCAAATTTGATAACAAATTTTCAGAATTTAAAAATGAGTTAAATTTCGATGGTAAATTTTCTGAGATCAGTTCTCAATTTTTTGAATTTAGAAGTGAGTTAAGGAATGATAATGAAAGAAAATTTGCTGAAATCAATGATAAGTTTTGTCAACTGCAACAAAACAATGATAAAACATTCTCTTATTTGACTAAATGTTTTGATATTAAAATCACAGAGCAATTTCAGGGTTTTAGCTCTCAATTCAAGGAGGATATTAACAATTTTGATTCTAAATTGGGGAATGTAGTAACAGAATGTAAGGAGAAATTTGAAAAGGTTACAGAAATTTGTGAACAGAATAAGACTGAATGTGTAAATTTGATTCATAAAGAAGTCAGTGAAAATTGTGATAAGATGAAGGAGTAATATGTTACTTTATTCCAAGCCAGTGATAGTAAAGCTACTCAAAGGGTCAATGAGTTGAGACAAGAGGTGGGATTAAATATTAGTACATTGGTGCAGCAGCAGGAACAGTTAGCGCAGGGATTAGAAAGTAACGTTAATCAGTTAGAAAAAAGGGTATGGCTTGCAGATACAGTTAACTCAAGCTCCCACAGTAGGTAACACAATTGTTAGTGCTGACATTAAGGAAGAATTTGAAATGTATGATGAAAGTGGAAGACTTCAACCTATTGAGTTTATAGATAATTTTGAAAGATCAGACTGTTTTAATTTGTTACCCGACAGTAAGAAAATTGCACTTGTGGGTAAACATCTAAAATCTTATGATAGGACATGGGGTGATAGACAAGCTAGGGAAGGGACTGACTACAAGCTGTTGAAAGAAAACTTTTTGAAATATTTTTGGTCGACAAGCAGGCAGATTCAAGAAAAGAGGGAGTTGATGACTGGTAGGCCCTATAAACCTGGTAGGGAAATACAGCATGATTTTTTTCATTAATGTTGGATCCGTTGTAAGTATTTAGACCATCCTTATGGGGAGGAGGAATTCATTGATTTGATAGGAGCTAGGCTACCTCAGCAAACAAGAAATTTAACTGCCACTTTGGATGTAGTAAATGTGGATAGGGTTTCTGAATTGTTGAGACGCTTGGATGCCCAGGAGTCATTCAACGAACAACATTACCACCATCAATACCATAGGAGGGGAAGCAGGAGTCCCCCTAGAAGGGGTCATGGGTCAAGGGATGGTAGATCTAGGCGATGGTGTCGTGATAATTATGCAAGGAAGAATGATAATGGGGGAGTGAGAGAACAGAACCCTCAATCTGAAAGGGAAAGGCAGCATGGGGGGCAGGTAAACTGAAGACCACCCCTGTGATCGGCCCCGCAGTGGTGGACAAGAATGTGGGTCCAGGTACCAACTTCTATAGAGTTAATACCATTTTTATGAATAATCCCCGAGAAGATTTATTGGAAGAGGTGGAGGATAAGAATGAAGTTTTAGATAAAGTTCCCATAGTGCAATTAATGCTTTTAATAAACCAATAGATGCTCTTATTGACACAGGGTCACAGGTTTCTTGCCTTGCTGAGGGATTATTTAATGAAATTGAAAGCACCAATCAAATTGAAGTGTTACCCGTTAATAGTATGACAGTTATTACTGCTACTGGTTCTCGAAGTAAGAGAATTAAGCAGGAAATGTTGATGGAAGGGTGTATGGGGACTGTAAATGTAGAAATACCCATGTATGTAGTCCCTAAGTTGAATGTTAATTGCATTTTAGGCATGGATTGGCTTACAAAAGTAAAGGCTTTGGTAGACTGTGGAGAAAATAACTTACGGATTAAATTAGACAGTGGGGAATACTGGGTTGATTTTGAAAAGACTTTTTGGAAAGGCATACAAGAAGTAGATTATGTGAGAGTTAAATATAAGGATGCTGGTGTGGCTAGAGTTTGTGATGAACTATTACTACCGATTTGTGTAAATGTGTTAAGGCAGAGTAATAAGATTAATAGTCTGATTGAAGGTCAGGAAATAAGTGAAGGAAACGTTATTAATTACCCAAACAGTATGAAACTATTGCCGTCAGACCAACAAGAACCGCTGAAATGTCTAATTAAAGAATATAGGGACGTATTTTCTGACAAACAAGGTCTGATCAAAAATTATGAGTGCAAGCTTACTGTAAAGTCAGAAGAGCCTTTCTTTATCAAACCATATACAATCCCTTTGACCAAAAGAGATGAAGTGACTAAGGAGATAAATCAAATGTTGGAGTGGGGGGTAATAGAGAGGTCAAGGATTCCTTACAATAATCCCTTGGTTGTTGTAATAAAACCGGACAATTCTGTGTGACTAGTGCTGGATGCTTGCACATTAAACAAGCATTTAGTAACAGAACGGGATCATCCTCCACCTATCAGTGAGTTGTTGCCTAGGTTTAAAGGTTGGGATCTAGATTTTTGGCTTGCCACAGATAGTTCTGACTGCGGTTTAGGAGTACATGTCTTCCAGGAAGTAGAAGAAAACTGGAAAGTTAGAAAAAAATAACTTACATGGTTTTGGGTTTCAAGAGAAATTTTGGAACCCACATATCAAATTAGTTTTTTGGAATGCATGGTTTGGGGAGGGGTCAACAACCTGTAAATATCTAATTTTGTGAATAAGTTTGTCAATTGATGCATGTGAGTACTTATGTTCAGATGCAGATGTAATAATACTGAATGTTTAAGATGTAAACATTTCACTGTATAAAGCAATTTGTTAAAATTTTTGTGCAGAAACTATTGGTGTTTTCATGATGTTGTGACTTTCTACATTGTTGTGACAAATTATCAGCTATAAAATGTAAACAGACTGTTGTCATTAACAAGCAGACATCAAGTGTGTAAGTCTAAGTGAAAAATTAATTGTAACTTAAGGTAATAGCATTGAATGTTTGTTGGGTAAAAAAAATAACTGAAAAAAATGATTGGATCTGAAAAAAGACAATTATTGTAACCAAAATCAGTGTCATGGACTATGTGCAGATGTTGTATGTAATGAAGAATTGTATTTGTTCATTGTAAAAGTCACTGATGGTTAATTGATTGTAATCTGTTTGAGTTGGCATTATATGTACATTCAACCTGCTTAGATTCGTGACGGATTATCAATTTTAACTGTGTAAAATTAAGTGAATCTTGGGGAGAGGTTGTAACAGTCCCTCATACCTGAATTTTGAATAGTATTGTACTCTATGAAGTATTTGTAATGAGCTAAAGTTTGCTTGAATATGATCTGGTATGTTTGTTTTGTAATTTCTTGTAAATCAGTATATATATATATATATATATATATATATATATATAGACTTTGTTTTATGAAAGAAAATTATTTAAAGTCCATTTAACATGTTTAAGAACCGAATGGTGCAACAGAATTTCCTAAATGTTTGTAATTCCATGTATTAATGCAAGTTAAAATGTCTACAGGACAATTTTCTACAGTTTGAGATGATTTCTGCAAATAATTTTGTATTTAAGTATCTCTAATTACCATTTCTGATCATTTTGGTAATGTTGTTAAGTAATTTTGTATTAATTCCGATTTTTTTTAATATGTTTGAATGTTTGAGTGATTGTTAATGATCGAGAAATATCAGGCGGATGCCTTTGAAGAATTCTCGTTATATCGATAGAGACTATATAAACAGATCGGCTGGACAGAGTCAGTATTCGGTGTTACAGAGAGTTTCATTTATTTATCGAGTTAGTTTTGCAAGATGAGTTCACAGAGATTATCTTTGTGACTTTTCAGAAGTGCATCTCTGTATTGTATCTATGCATGTGAATATCGCTGACTCTGTTTTGAAAATAATAAACAAATCTTCAACATAACCTTTTTGGTGGACTGTTTAATTAATCAATATATAAATGAAACCACCGAAGAAACTAATAAGTGGATAAATAACTTTGTAAATTAAGTTAAAGGAGATGTAAGTAAATGATTATTTAAAAAAATTTGAATTAAGAAAGTGAACTTGCAAGATAATAATTTGATTTGTAAAATTAAAATAGACTTGTAATAAAATTGTAACTTTAGCTACATTATTTTCAGTTTTCACCAGTGTTGAATACTCTGGTCAGCTCAGATCTCTCTACCTTGGTCCTGTAATACAACAGCCTAAGGGAAAATGTAATCTCACAAGTATCTACCAAAAAAAAAAAAAAAAAAAGACTAAATATCAACACTTACAACATCCTTATATCTTCTGACAGGCTAAATTTTGCTGATATTTAAACCTCTGGTGGCTGGACACAAAGTTTAACATAGAACCAGTACCAAACAGGAATTAAAATTCATTACATATTGTTTTATTTTCCTTATTTTTTTCTAAGAATATATCAATATGAACCTCTCAAATTATCTTCAGAATTGTTTGTTGGTAAGACACTTAAATTTAAACAGAAATTTACTCCTCAGCAATATCAATATCGTTAGGTGAAACATTTACTAATTTAAATTCTTCTGAAAAGTTAGCAACGAAAATCTGAAGGTAAATGATCTCCTGGAAAATCTACACATTCAGTAATCTTCTTTGCCAAGAATACCCTGCCTAGGATAATGGTTTTTGATATTATGTACTTTCTTAAAAATTACTCAAAAAGTGTGATTCATAGTGATCAATATTCATTATTCTTTCTAACAATAATAATATTTTAGTTATAAATATTATGTGATATAGAAGCCTCATTTGACAAAAACTATAACTGGGAGTTAATCATAATTCAAAACTGATAAAGTGTTGCTGACTAAGAAATCTAAACTGATACTAGACATCACAAAGCAGACATTCAATTATTTTTAACTGTTAGTCTCTATATGACTACATTAACAAAAAGTGAAATGAAAAATTTATGTTTTGAGAGAAATCCTGAAATAATTATATTTAGATATATATTTTCCAGCAGCTGTTTTTACTGTATTGCAAATATACTTCTACATACCAACAGTAATAAAAGGTGAACTAATATAAAACCTGAATCATCTAAAATTAAAATAGGGCCCCTCATTCTTACCTGTTTTGCAGGAATGGAAAAGAAAGTTGCGAAGATCTGCAGTAGTCTTGATGGAGTTGGAGCCTTTTCGAATCTTGAAAGACTTCAGAGCAATAAATACAGACAAATAAGGGGCAGGAGACAGCTGTGATATGGTCAAACACGTGTTTTGTTAGAGAATGCAAAGACAAATATATCTGTGTACATAAAGCACACACAAGCTGAACTAATGGTTGCTGCTTCAAACTAATTTCACTGTTATGATAAGATGTATGGGCATACAATTTTGACAGATCTACAGAAACCTGTCCACATCTTTGGCAAATGTACCGTGGATTATTGATGAGAAGGTAATGAGAGAAAACATGTCTTATTAGTAATTCCCGTGTAGTGTAAATATGCAGACATTGAGCACATGTTAACTGTAGTGGTCCGATAACTAATAAGTTTCCTATCACACCAGAATTTTCTTGGTCATGACACTGAGCTAGGCATTGTTGAAATTTAACTGTTGCCCTAGAAAGAGAAAAAAATCTGTATTAAAATTTATGAATTAAGTCACGTACAGGCACAGGATATGGCAATAACCCATTACAATTCCATAACCAAGAAAAATGGTTAGCTAATACACTTTTAACTAAGATACAATTGTTATATATTGCATCTTACTATAGAATTATAGCAATAAAGGAATTTAATTGTTAAATATTAAACACAAAAGTTTTACAAAATATTTTATGAAATTATAAGTTTAATTTCATAAAATTATAATCAATCAAAGATAAGTCAGTCTCTATTCTAACATATTTTAGTAACATGGCTGATAATAGTAAGTTCTCATCCAATTGAAGTTGTCTCACAATAAAGACGAAAGATTAAATAATTGAGGAAGCTAACAAGATAGAAAAGAGAGCAATTGCTATCATAAAGGAAGGAACAAGAAAAGAATGGTACAAAAAAATTTGGACATCAGACTGAGAAAAAGCTATAAATAAGATTAAAAAAAAAAACATTGGGACAGTTAAGTATAATTAAGGAGAAGAGTGGTAAAATTATCAATGAAATAGAACAGTTAAAGATATATGGTGGGATTAATATTTCAGCTTTTGAATACAGAAAATGACAGAGAAGAACCAGAAGAGATTCCAGAAGTGTCAGGATCAGAAATAATGATTCAAGGAGAAGAGATAGAAAAGGCTATCAGGGAAATTAATACAGAAAAAGCATTAAGACCATCAGATATTGAAAGCATGAGATTATTGTGTTGACTGAATCCCCCCCACACAAAAACAGATATATATGGATAAAGGTAATATACTTGAATGTGACAAATTCAGGGGAATAAAAACCAAATGTCTTGAAAATTTTTAAAAGAATCCTGTTAATTAGGTTTCGAAAAGTAATGGGCATAACTGAATTTCAGTACGGGCTTTTAAAAGGAAAGAGTACAGTTGATCCTTTGTTTACTGTATACAAGTACAAGAAAAGGCACTACAAGGATATATAAGTTTGTATTGTACATTAATAGATTTGATTTTGGAAGGGGCTATGATAGAATAGATTAGGTGTTCTGGTGCTTTAACACGAAAGGAGTTACAGAAAAGATGGTCAGTATAATAAAGGAAATGTGTGATGGCTCTTGAATATAAGTGAACATGTATCACCGAAACACTAGAGTATTTAACATCAAAATAGGCTCTCAGCAGGGTTCAGCACTAAGTTCATTTCAATTCATGCTGGTAATGGATGTCATTAGTGGTCAAATCAGTGATAATGGCACAAAGGAACTCCTGCTTGCTGATGACTTTGTAATGATAGCAGACACTGAAGAAGGTCTACAACAGAATCTTTGGCTATGTCAAGAAAATTTAAAAAGAAAAGGTCTAAAGATCAACACAAAGAAGGTTGAAGTACTGGTTATAAGCAAACAAACTTGTAAAACTAACATCAAGGGCACCAAGGGGATAATGCTGACACAGGTAAATAGATTTAGAGACCTAGATGGAATAAGAGCAGCAAGTGGCTGTCGACCACAGGTGAAATTCAAAGTAAAAGCTGAATTGAACAAATGGAGAGATATAGCTATAGTGATATGTGATAAGAGGATGAGTAAAAATATGTATGACTCTGGTAAGATGAGTTATCCTTTGTGGGCCAGAAACATAGGTTTTATATAAAATAAAGATAGCCTTCATGGAAAGGATGAAAATCAGGATGCTAAGGTAGCTATTGCGTATTTTTCTGAGGAACTGGATTTGAAATTAATAGATGAGAAAAATAGCTGCAGTGGCTAATATTAATGAAATCATGAGAGAAAGATAAAGGTGATACAATCATGCCATGAGAAGAGGTGAGGAAGAACTAATCAAGAAACAATGGAAGATACCTTCGGAATGAAAAGAAATCCATGTATAAAGTGGTAAGATCTGGATAGAAGGACCCCGTTAATATGGGACTTTAAGAAGATGACCCTGTAGACTGGGAAAGGTGGAGGAAACTCATCAAGACAGCTGACCCTAATTATTGGGCAAAGGTGGTGGAGAAGGAAAGAATGGTTCTTTGTAATAACAGTGTTTACCTGGTATTTAAAACTATATACAGAGTTAAAAAAATAAAAGAAAATAAATGTACATTCTTATTCTCCTAGCATAAAGTGATCATACGTCCAACAAATACACTGTCATAATATTTCTTAACAAATTTAAATCAAAATGTGTATATCTTTCAAAAATACATCTCTGACAATGGAAATAGTTTCCTCTAATGATGGTGGTAAAGATGTGAAAATTATATTACTAAACCTTAATATTCTATAGTCAGTACTATATATGAAATTTTGTATATCTAATTATTAGGAATCTTCATACACAAAATATTATTCATTATGATCACCAAACCAAAAATTTCCTGGTAGAATAGTATCAAAATATTATTCATAAATTCCTATGCAGCCTTAATGTTACACAGTATAGAACATCAATACTCAATTGAAGAATCATTATCTGATAAGCAACAATTATGTATTACAAACACACAGTATTTGTGATAACTTGGGATGTTGGGGTGAAGTCTTTATAGATGTATCACTGGATTGTACTGTGTTTAAATAAAATACTAGGAAAGTTTCTGTTCTTATGACCTTATGATTAGGAAGAAATGAGAAGTATGCTAAAGAATATACAAATGCATGCAGCAAATTCTGCTATATAAATTAGTTTAGGTAATAAAATGCTAATGGATATCAGGTACCACATAAACAGTTCATGTGGAGATGGGGATAATCATTAGGAACAGTCAGTGAACAGAGATCTGTGCTGCGTTGAGCCCACAGTGGTAGAGCCAGATGAGCGACCATGTATTCACATCCATACTGTTCAGTGCCAACCACTAATCTCAGGGATGATACATTTTTAAAAACTGGTGGGAGATCAGAAATAATAATAGTGTTACAGATTTTAGTAAATGCTTTTGGAATGGAATAAGAAAATTTAGTGTAGATAATTATGCACACTAGTTGCTATTGGAGGTTAAGATGGAATTTGTGATGCCTGATTTTAATAAATGTGAAATGAAAACTATTTTCTTTTATATAAATTTAAGAACGACAAAAGGGAAGTGATTCACCAATTTCATAAAGAACAGAATGAAAACAGTAGTAAATCGGTAAGAGATTGAGAATGTTAAATTATACGAGGCATATTTTTTAAGTAAGTACCATTTTATCACACCTTGGCTGCAGCGCTACGGTCGGCGTTCCGCGCATGCGCACTGGGTACCTGCATCTCTTGCCTACGCACTGATGCCATTACAGTCTAATTCTTCCTTGTTTACGTTGTTCACTGAGTGTTTAAGATGCCTCCGATAATCGTGAGTCCCGCCGACTGTGAAGAACAGGCTGTTATAAGATTTCTTTGTGCTAAAGGTCTAAAACCGATTCGATATTCATCATGAGATCTATGCAGTTTACGGAAAAAACATTATGAGTGATGGAATGGTGAGAAAGTGGGTGAGGGCATTTAAAGATGGCCGCTCAAATGTGCATAATGAACAACGGAGTGGGCGTCCTTCGGTCGTTAATGAAAGTGGACAATAAGGTGAGAGAAAACAGACGCTTTACGATTTCCTCCTTGTGTGATGACTTTCCTAATGTTTCTCGTAGTGTTTTGTATGGCATTGTGACTGAGCACTTGAATTACCGAAAATTGCGCTCACGTTGGGTACCGAAAATGTTAACGGATTTGCACAAAACCAAACGTTTAGGCAGTGTATTGACTTTGCTTGAGCGGTACCACAACGATGGTGATGATTTATTAAGCCAAATTGTTACGGGCGATGAGACATGGGTGCCCTACGTCACACCTGAATCAAATCAACAGTCCGTGGAATGGCGGCATTCAGATCACCCAAAAAAGTGAAGTTCAAGCAAACGATTTCTGCCTGGAAAATCATGTGCACAGTTTTTTGGGACAGAAATAGAGTATTGCTTGTGGAATTTCTGCCTCGTAATGAGACAATCAATGCAGCAGCTTAATGTGAGACATTGAACAATCTGCGCCGTTCAATCCAGCACAAAAGACGTGGCAAGTTGAGCAAGGGAATCGTTTTGCCTGCATGACAATGCCCGTCCACATGTGGCTAATCAGACCAAAGATCTCATCAATTCGTTTCGATGGGAAACTCTAGATCATCCCCTGTACAGCCCTGATCTGGCACCCAGTGACTACCATTGTTCCTGCACTTGAAGAAACACCTGGGTGGTCAGCGTCTTGAAGACGATAACGAAGTCAAAACAGTTGTGATGCAGTGGTTAACAAGTCAGGCGGCAGACTTCTATGAGAAGGGTTTTCAAAAACTGGTACTACATTATGACAAGTGCCTCAATATTGAAGAGAATTATGTAGAAAAGTAGAGTAAGGTACAGGCTTTCATGTAAAAATAAAATTATTGATATATATTTGCACGAATTTTTTTAAATTTCAAAACGGTACTTACTTAAAGAACATGCCTCGTAAATAAGGAGTATCAAACATACAGGAATGAAGCTACATGCATAGATAGTAATGTAAAATCCAAATCCAATTTGAATAATCAGGGTAACTAATAGTTCAGGTGATTGTTTAGAGAAAGATTAGAATGGATTAGAGATGGGTCACAAATAACTAAACGGCTACAAATAACCGTTATTTTAAAAACGCCGTTAAGCAAGTAGCGGCCAAAACGATAACTGGAGTTATTCAAATAACTGTCAGCACTTCCCTCTCTGACAGCGCTGTAATTGTTCGTCGACCGCCTGCTACGAGTGCATCAGTCACCGCTTATTGCTTCTCTCCCCGTTATTAACTGCAATAGATACCACTAGATGACACTACCATCGCAAAATAATAGTTAATAACTATGATAGCGACCAC
>JARYHS010006051.1:0-23661 GCA_031002005.1 Vandiemenella viatica
GGCCATGCGGGTGCCAATGGGGTACCACGGATTTGGTAATATACTATAGAATTAAAGGTAAAGAAATTTTTGGAGCGAACTATATGGGCAATGGTTGAAAGGAAGTTTGTACTAGGCAGGCTATGCGGTGGTCATATGTCTTGGTAGTATTCTAGGGCACTGAGCCCCTGACTATGGTGAATGTTGGTATAGAGTGAAGTTACATCAATGGAGACCAGGAAGGAATCTTTAGGTAGAGGTGTGTGGATTGTGGATAGGCGTTCAAGGAAATGTTTAGTGTCTTTCACGTAGGAGGGAAGATTTTGAACAAAGGGTTGGAGATGTTGATCCACAAAAGCTGAAATCCTTTCAGAGGGTGATCCATATGCCGGAACAATAGGTCTCCCAGGATTACCAGTCTTTTGGAGTCTTAGAAAGAAGATACAGTGTAGGAGTGTGGCAATAGTCAGGGCCTCAGTGCCGTAGAATACTACCAAGACCTATGACCACAACATAGCCTGCCTAGTACATACTTCCTTTCAACCTTGGCCCATATAGTTCGCTCCAAAAATTTCTTTACCTTTAATTCTATAGCATATCACCAAATCCGCGGTACCACCATGGGCACCCGCATGGCCCCATCCCATGCCAACTTATTCCTTGGTCGTCTGGAGGAACGTTATCTGAAGAACACTCCCTTTAAACCTACTGTATGGTTCAGATACATAATTGCCATATTTATGATCTGGACCCACAGCCAAAACCGCCTCCTTAAATTCCTCCACTCCCTTAACAATAGCAACAATGCCATCAATTTCACCTGAACTTACTCCTGCTCACACATCACATTGCTAGATGTTGCCATCATGGTCAGGCACTGTGTCCTTCATACTGCAGTCCACTCAAACCCACTAATTTACAGCAGTATCTACACTTTGATAACTGCCATCCATTTCATACCAAACGTTCCCTCCCATACAGTCTTGCCATCCATGGAATTTGCATTTGCTCTGATGCTCATTCTCTCTATCAATACTCACAGAACCTATCCCAAGCCCTTATTTCCCGTTGTTACCCCAAGGATCTTATACATAAACAGATCTCCCGTGCGATCAACCACCCTCCACGTAACCACTCTTACTTGTCTCCTACAAAAACCAACCATTGCCTTGCCTTTGTCATTCAGTTCTCTCCTGGCCTCGAGCCTGTCAACCATATCTTGCAACAGGGGTATGTCTTCCTTCGCGTACTCCAGAAATGCGTATCTCCTACCCAATGTCCCCCGTGCATGTTTTAGTAGACCACCCAATGTTAAGAACATCTTAGTCCACAAATACCCTCCGTCAGACTCTCCTAAAGCACCAGATGGATCTTATCCTTGCAATAGATCCCGCTGTAAAACCTGCAGCATGCTTCCCCCCACCACTACATATTCCAATCCTACCAGAGTGGATACTTTCCCCATTATTGGACATGCCACCTGTTCAACAATTCATCTTATATACCAACTAACTTGCTGCTATTGCACTAGTTCTTACATAGGCCTCACCACACAGCAACGCTCTGTTAGAATCAATGACCACAACAGTCCACACCTGCAACCTGTACCTTCCAATACCAGAACATGGCAGTAGCCATGATTCCAACAAATTCAACGATTGGTTTACTGTGAGAGCAGTCAGAGTTTTCCCTGACAACACCACTGCAGCAGAACTCCGGAGATGGGAACTAGCGTACCAGAATATCCTGGATACGAGACACCCACCTGGACTTAACCATCGTTAAAATCCACTTAACCCATGGTTTTTTTAATTATTTTTATTTATTTATTTTTTTCGCGTTTATACCGTACCCTTGCTACATATGTTCATTTAGACATTCCCCCACCCTACCCCACTACTCAGTTAGGTATTAGGTAACGTTCGTTGTGTACACATGTACCGAGCCTAATTGCCCATTTTTCTACTATCGAACAAGGCAGATGCCAAAATATTGTGTACTTGTTTGTCAGCATAAGTGTTCCCTCTCATCGCAACCGTGAACTTTGGTAGGTGGTGGGTTAATTTCTGTTTCTTGTCTTATTTATAATAGGTTATAGGAAATGTCATAATTATCATGTAGGGATGATTCATAGATTGACCATCATGGTAAAATTGTTAAAGATGAATGTATTATGAAGTCACTTCTAAGGATATATCTTTTTCTAGCCTCTTTATTATACCAAATGTTAGAATAAGTTTGGGATTCACTTGTTCTCTATGAAGTAAGTGAAACAAAATGTCATTAAGGTATAATTAACTTTAGTAATAAATCCTTTTTTCTATTATTTATAACCTCTCTTAATAATACACGAAAATTTGAAATAATTAACCTGTTGAGCCTTGATTTTTCAAAATCATACTTCAAAGTGTTGGTGATAGTATGTGTAAAAATTGTACTGTGTACGCAAAGTAAAGTAATAGTTATGCATCTTAATATCATGTCTTCCTATTATTATGTGTCGCTCCTAAATTACTGTGCTCCAACAGTCATTGCAGTAAAATGATATGTTGCCCCAAAAAATAATTATACCAGATATTTGCTGGTGACGTAAGGAAACATTTATAAAGTGTGTAATACCACCTATTGCGTTATGTACACAAAAATAATAACTTATACTGTTCCCAAGCTACTGATTACAAAATTAATGTAATAGGCTGTGATCAAAGAAAAATCGCTATCTGGTCTAGTATAGCTAATATTGTATCCCCAAAATAAATTTATTATTTAATACATTCTTTAATAGAATTATGCTACGTTTTTAATGTGAAAACTATACTCATTGCATAAATACCAAAATAATGTTAATTTAAATTTTCTTTTACACGTTATTTACATGATCAATATTGAGTCATGGCTCATTAGAAAGTCATATGTTTTTGTCGTGTAAAGGGTCATAAAAGAGAATAATAACAAGAAAAAACAAAAGAAGAAGAGAAGAGAAAAATCGTGATTGCTTAGTAAACGTATAAAGGCATAAAATGGCAAACTTTCACTTGGGTGATATTTTATGTAGCCCCTAAACTAAAAAAATGAAGTAAAAAGGTATAGGTCTGAGTACACCAAAATAATGATTTTTAATAAATCCCCCCCCCCCCAAAAAAAAAAAAAATAGAAGAAGGAAAAAAAAATTGTTACTTATTCTTTGCTGGCGGAATAAATATCCAATTGTTTTGTTTATAACACACCAAGAAGTAGTGCTTGGGAACACTTAAGTTGCAGTTAGTGGATCGCAACTATTTTCGTACTCGTGCAAGGGTTCGGAAAAAGGAGTACAATTTGGAGTTGTGGCCTAGATATTTAACTCCAAAAAAAGGAAAAATGGGGGGTGGGGGGGAATGGAAGGAAGTAAAGACAGTCACAGCAAGGGACCTCGTGGACGCCACACCCCACACGTTAGTGGCGTGTCTCTGAGGGGCTCATATTAAGTAACCCCATTCTGTGTGTTTGCTTTTAAGAGAGTGGAAAGGCTTCGAAGCAGATACATGGTAGCACCCCTTAAATGCATTAGTGTCAGGGTGAACTAGTTATTAACATGTGTAACCTCAGTAATTCTAAAAGGTCCCTTGAATAAGGGGAAAAACTTTTTAATTTCTTCTAGCAGAGGACTTGTAGTGCTTATGTACCAATACTAGATCACCCACTTTATATGATTTATGTTTAATGGTTCTATCATTTCTGTTTTTCCTCTCAGCTGCCTTTCATTGAAATTGTTTCAAAGCCCTATGTAACATTACAGTTACCTTCCACCGGCTACGAAGTAGTGTCACTGGAGCGGAGAGATACATTTTTTCTAAGTCAGTCGTATGTGAATTGTCACAGAGCGCAGCTCACGTAGTGAAAGCATTGGCCTATATACTTACTGTATGATGTAGTCTCATATGTGTAACTGTGTTTAAGAAGAACTGTATGTCGTCGATAGGAACTGTGATTATAAAAGTGATGTTTGAACAGTGTTTAAATGAACATTGAATGTCAAGTAGTGATAGTGGATGATTTAGCTGGAAAGAGATATAAATTAAATTTTCCTTTTGCTTGTGAAGAACTTCTTCTGCATTTTGAACAAGAAGATGATGGCTTCCTTGCAAGAATTGCTACTGGGGACGAAACCTGGGTTCACTTCCACCGACCGGAAATGTAGGGATCGAGCAAGGAATGTCGCCATTCCTCATCACCAAAGAATTTTCGAACAGATCCATCAGCAGGGAAGATTATGCTGACTCTCTTTTGGGATGAAAAAGGCGTCATTTTGGAGCATTACATGCCTAGAGGGACCACTGTCACCAGTGCATCATACACAGATCTCCTAAAAATCATCTTCGGCCTGCAATCAAATCAAAGCGACGTGCATTGCTGTCATCAGGTGTCCTTTTGTAACATGACAATGCAAGGCCCCACACTGCCCGTACAACAGCTGCAACAATCACAGACCTGCATTTTGAGTGTCCTCCTCATCCACCATACTCACCAGACCTTGCCCCAAGTGATTTCCGTATGTTTGGACCACTCAAAGAAGCAATGGGAGGAAAGAGGTTCTGTTCTGATGAAGAAGTACGCCACGCGGTGCACGAGTGTTTGCGCGTACTACCGAAATAATTTTTTTCTAAAGGAATTTATGCACTTTGTAAGCGCTGGAGGACTTGCATTGAGCGTGGGGGAGATTATGTTGAAAAGTGATACCACTTCTGCACAATAACTAAATATTTAAAAAAATATTTAAGATTTTCATTTGACTCGCCCTCGTATTTACATTATCATGAACAGTCTGTAAATTGTTGTGAATAATTTGTGGTTTTCAAGAACAAGGTTTTTGGGCATTAAACTTTTCATCTAACATTTGGTCATGCTGTTCAAATTTAGTTTTCTAAGGCTTGAAATTTAGAGTTAATTGAGTCAAATTTGCATCCAACTTTTGATCTTGTTTCTGAAATATATCATTAATTGTATCATTGATATTAGAGGTCTGTCTTTGTAATGCCTGATGTAGAGACAATTAAAAAATGCTGGCGGTTGCTATAGCATTGGGAAGCAAGTGAATGGAAGCAGTCTCCTAAAGTAATTTGTCATCGTCTGAAATCAGGATTAAAAGCATGAATGTCACTTTCTAAAATCTGAACTACAACATTTTGTACAATATTGGGAGTTATCAAAAGAATCATGAATAGATGAGGTGGTCTGAAGCGTCTGCCCACCGTGTTGTTGTCCCTTTTATTCTGAACAGCTGAATTTGTAGGCATAATATGCATTTGCAAATCAGCTGATTATATACCATTTATTACTACATCTTTTTTTTCTTGTCAGGGAAGCATTAGGGTTTCCTTATTCTGTGACTTGTGGATATTCAAGAGAAAATCTATCATTAGTATTAGTGATTGAATAGTATGACAGCTGATACTACAAGTTGAGGACTAGTGTCATTAGGTTCAATAACCTGAACAGCTGATACTACAAGTTGAGGACTAGTGTCATTAGGTTCTATAACCTGAACAGCTGATAGTGAGATATTATTTCGAAAATCAGGTGTATGATCAGTGCGAACCACCATTAGAACGATTTTTCTATTGACATAAAAATTTGTACACACATTCTGTGGGTGATATTATTTAAGAATAGTGTTCATTATAGCAACCGTATTGTTGTTGAGTAAAATCGTAACGAAATATGGGCAGTTCCATCCAAGGTAAAATCCAAGAAATACGTGTTTATTAATTGGTTCGAAGTTTACCGCAGGATATTTATCAGGCACAAGTTCTTGGATAAAAAAATGAATTTCGTGTGTGTTAGTGCATGTAGAAAAGCGGTAAACGGCACACGATAAATTCATAAAACAAACGCAACTGAGCGGCGACATGTTGTAACCAGAGGCATTCTTACACTGGGATCATAATAATTTAACATGGCAGCCAACCACTTACGTAAAAAAAAAATTCAAGACACCTAAAAGAGGAACGCATTGTTTACCTTGCTTGTATAACTATGTAGATCCTCCTCTTCTCGTTTTACTTTAGTTTATATGAATTGTCACTAGCGTGTTTCTAAGGAAAAGCTGCATCAAATCTACCTAAGAAAGGGTACATATCTTTTAAAAATCTGGAACTGCATTTTGAGGGTTGTTACAGAAGCAATGAAAAACTGCGAGTGACTAAGCCAATATGCCATCCGAACGTTTGACATCCTCCCCCCCCCCCCCCCAAAGACATTAACATTCCTCATATAGCATCCTAGGGCTGTAACACAGCGTGGTGGTTGAGTTCAGAAGATGGGAACTACATGTTGGGAAGGAATACATGTACAAACTATTGGATTGATTGGGGATGATTTGAGCAAAAATGTTCTGGGATTCCCTTAAAAAATAACCAATCCATTAATTTCATCTAGAACTACTCAAACACATACATCACTTTTGTTGACGTGGACATCACGCTCAGACGGTGCCCTTCATACCGCTGTCCACATCAAACCCACTAATTTCCACTTCAACTGCACCGAGCGTGGCGGTGTAACGGTTAGCGTTCTTCGGAGCACGGCGGTTCGAATCCCCGTCCGGGCGTCCAGATTTGGGTTTTCCATAGTTTCCCAAATCACTCCAGGCAAATGCCGGGATGCATCCTTCAAAAGGCCATGGCCGAATTCCTTCCCATTTCTTGCCCCCCCCCCCCCTCCCATCCTTTCCCGTCTCTAAAGACCTCGCTGTTGAGAGACATAAAGCAGTTAAAAAAACTTCAACTGCCACCCATTCCGTACCAAATATTCGCTCCCTTACAGCCTTGCCATCCTTGACAGACACATCTGTTCTGATGCTGATACCCTCTCCCAGTACCCCCAGAACCTATTCCAAGCCCTTATTTTCCACTTTTACCCATCAGATCTTGTACATAAATAAATCTCACATGTGATTACCCACCCTCCACATAACTACTTTCAGCCAGCACCTCTAAAAACAACCACAGTCCTGTCTTTGTCACCCAGTTCTCTCTTGGCCTCGAGTCCATCAATCGAATTTTACAACAGAGGCATGAGTTCCTTCACTCTTCCAGAAATGCGCACTTTTCTACCAAAAATTCTACCTACTGTACATGTTTTAGTAGATCTTTTTTTGTATTTATTTATTTTCTGCAGATAGACCTATGAAGATCACGCAAAACTTAGTCATTTCCTGTCAAATTCCCCCAGCAATGGGACACACTCAACAAACTGTCATCATGAACTGTGTGAGTAAAGAGAGTCAGAAAACCGAAGAATCACATTTGGAACTCACCAAGCAAAGAAAGCTAACCCAAGAAGTAATAAAGAGAGTTAAACACCCATCCCAAAAAGATATGCTTTTAATGATAGAAACAAGTAGCAAGAAAACAAACTCACGAGATTACTAAAAAATATTTAGCAGGCAATCCAATGATATAATCCTCCAACACTAATGCTAAAGGATAAAAACAATAAGATGGCCCATAGCAATAAAGAAAATGCAAAAATCTTAGCAGAAGCAATTAACAAACTAATGAATTGCAAGAATCCTCCAGAACTTCTTCAAATAAACACAGAAATCCCAATAAAAACACCAGTAGAAAATATAAACCTACCAACAATACATGAAGTTTACAAAGCTTTAAGAGAGCTCAAGGACTACAAATCAAGTGTAGGAGATCAAACATTTGTGGAGCTCTGGAAATATACTGCAGAATCAGCAAAGATATCATTGCACCAATGCGTGGTGAAAATCTGGAACAGAGAAGAGCTACCAGAACTTTGGACTACAGCTATAATACATCTATTATATAACAAAGAAGAAAAATCAATCCCAGACAATTACAGAGGTATCTCCATCTTGGATTGCACGCATAAAGTTTTGAGAGTATTCTGCGAAGGTCACTTAAACAGGAACTAGGAGAATATCAAGGATGATTTAGACCCTGGAGAAGCTGCTCGGAACAGATAATCACCTTAAAACTGATAATGAATGTCTACAAAAGAAGACAAAAACAACTAATAATAACCTTTGAAGACTTCAAGAAAGCCTATGATTATATCCACAGAGATTCAATGCTGGACAAATTAAGGAATTTTGTACTCCATCCCACATTAATAAAAGTGATCAAATTAACCCTCACAAATACAAAATCTACTGAAAGTTTCAGAGGAGGTCTATCTGAACCATTTATGATTAAAACAGGGCTAAGACAGGGAGATGGTTGTTCACCACTACTCTTCAACTGTGCCCTTGAATACGTGATGAAAGAATGATACAAGGAAAATTCTAATAACATAAAAATTGGCACTTAGAAGGGTCATATAAACCTAAATCGTATGGGATTCGCAGATGACTTAGCGTTATTGGCTAATAACATACAATAAACCAGGAATCAAATAATCAGTATACAAAATATAGCTCAGAAATTAGGACTCCAAATATATTTTGAAAAGACTGAAATTATGGTAAAAGAACCTCTATTAATAACCACATAACTGTAGATAGCAGGAAAATTAAATAGTAGAACAATTTAAATACCTGGGTGAAATTATACATACAACTTGAATAGAAACACCTGCCTGGCAAGAGAGAACTAATAAAATGATAGAAGCTCAAAAACTAACGCGGTCTACATACAACAAAAAATGTCTATCAGTCAAAACAAAATTAAAACACTACAAGACGGTGGTTCTGCAGAAGTAACATACACACCGAGGACGCATCAGAAGAACTGTAGTGCCAACCTTTAACTCGAGTTTGTGGGACGGAACCTCAGATAACTCGAAGGAGTTTGAAAACTCGATGGGGTAGGTAGCAACATCATCAGTTGACATTACTGTATCGATGGAAGAGTATGTTGTCACTTTCCTGGCTGTTTCCCCTAATATTTTTTAAAATCATTTTAGCTCCAGAGTCATTTTTCGGGGCAAGTATTGTCCTCGCATATAACCAGTTTTCATCATTGATATTTAGTTGTATGCTCGCGAAAAACATTAGTAATGAGTTCTCGTTTGTTCAGATATTTCAGCAACTCGTTGCAATGGCAAATATGTGGCGTGTTGTTGTCATCTCGTTTTCATTTGTTTTGGTGATTCAGCAGTTCTTGAGATCGATTTCTGTTTGGCTTGCTTTTTCCACCGAGCTCGTGTTTTTCCCCGGTGTCTTGGCAGATCGTCCCAACACCAAGTGTTCAGTTTGCTGTTGTCGCCCAACTTGCAACTGCTCCGCCAATTCAGCAGATGCAGAAGCCCCAAGACGTGCCAAGTGCTCAACCTTTTGCAGCTCTGCTTAAGGATTTGTTCCTTGGTTTTGGCTATTTCATAACCATAGTTTTTCTTACATTTCTCTGAAAGAATTGACTTTCATTTACCAAGCATCTCTGAAAATTTTAAGTCTTTTGAATAAAAATTAATATAGTTTTCATTAATGATAATTCAAAACATCAAAATATTAGCAATACATTAATGGAATCAACTAAACATCCTAAAAAATACTAACATTCAATCAGCAAATAAATGCTTAAGTGGTCCAAGAACGTTCATTCCCAAAAGAGAGAGAGAGAACTTAATTTGCTCTTTGAATATTGATTTTGTTTTTTGAGGATATATCAGTTCCATCAATTAATTCTGCTTTAAAACAGAAATTTAGATGTTATTGTTCTAAGATTCTTTTATTCATATTGATCAGTGTTCCTGTATATCTGTTTGCTATAGTTCGTTCGTTTTGATCTAGTAATTCTGCGTCAAAATATAAATTTCTTAAACTAAGGAAAAAGGAAACTGCTTTAGGCAATATAATTGTAAGGACAGGGAAAATGACTCATCACTCACCAAAGTTGACGGCAGCGACGAGAGGAGAACATATATAAACACACAAATAAACTCAATATTTCGGTTAAACCTTAATCATGATGTAGAAAATGAGTCATGAGGCTCGGGAGGTGTGCACACGCCGAGGGTTGCTACATGACTAGGTGGATTATCAATATGGCGGTGTGGCTGAGATATTGTATATAAATACGCAAAAAAAAAAAAAAAAAAGGGGGGGGGGAAATAAAGTGAATAAATATGGACAGCTAAATTTTGAAAAATAAAATAAGGTAATTAAATAAATGATAAAAATGCTACTTCTAATTCTATTGATAATGAGTGATGCGTCAGGGAAGGAATTTTATCTGTGCTTGAGGCCAGGTGGGTGTCTGGTATCTAGGATGTTTTGGTAAGCAAGTTCCCATCTGCGAAGTTCTGAGGCGGCGGTAGTTACGGGGAAAACTCTGATTGCTCTCACAGTGAAACAGTCATTGAAGTTGTTGGAGTTGTGATAATTAGCATGTTCTGGTACGGGGAGATATAAATTGCAGGTGTGAACTGTTTGTCTGTGGCCATTCATTCTGGTCGAGAGTTGTTGTGTAGTCAGGCCTATGTAAGAACTCGTGCAATGGCGACAGGTTAGCTGGTATACTCCACTACGCACATCATATACCAGCTAACCTGTCGCCATTGCACGAGTTTCTTACATAGGCCTGACTACACAACAACTCTCGACCAGAATGAATGGCCACAGACAAACAGTTCACACCCGCAATTTATATCTCCCCGTACCAGAACATGCTAATTATCACAACTCCAACAACTTCAATGACTGTTTCACTGTGAGAGCAATCAGAGTTTTCCCCGTAACTACCGCCGCCTCAGAACTTCGCAGATGGGAACTTGCTTACCAAAACATCCTAGATACCAGACACCCACCTGGCCTCAACCACAGATAAAATTCCTTCCCTGACGCATCACTCATTATCAATAGAATTAGAAGTAGCATTTTTATCATTTATTTAATTACCTTATTTTATTTTTCAAAATTTAGCTGTCCATATTTATTCACTTTATTTCCCCCCCCCTTTTTTTTTTTGCGTATTTATATACAATATCTCAGCCACACCGCCATATTGATAATCCACCTAGTCATGTAGCAACCCTCGGCGTGTGCACACCTCCCGAGCCTCATGACTCATTTTCTACATCATGATTAAGGTTTAACCGAAATATTGAGTTTATTTGTGTGTTTATATATGTTCTCCTCTCGTCGCTGCCGTCAACTTTGGTGAGTGATGAGTCATTTTCCCTGTCCTTACAATTATATTGCCTAAAGCAGTTTCCTTTTTCCTTAGTTTAAGAATTTATATTTTGACGCAGAATTACTAGATCAAAACGAACGAACTATAGCAAACAGATATACAGGAACACTGATCAATATGAATAAAAGAATCTTAGAACAATAACATCTAAATTTCTGTTTTAAAGCAGAATTAATTGATGGAACTGATATATCCCAAAAACAAAATCAATATTCAAAGAGCAATTAAGTTCTCTCTCTCTCTTTTGGGAATGAACGTTCTTGGACCACTTAAGCATTTATTTGCTGATTGAATGTTAGTATTTTTTAGGATGTTTAGTTGATTCCATTAATGTATTGCTAATATTTTGATGTTTTGAATTATCATTAATGAAAACTATATTAATTTTTATTCAAAAGACTTAAAATTTTCAGAGATGCTTGGTAAATGAAAGTCAATTCTTTCAGAGAAATGTAAGAAAACTATGGTTATGAAAAGCCAAAACCAAGGAACAAATCCTTAAGCAGAGCTGCAAAAGGTTGAGCACTTGGCACGTCTTGGGGCTTTGCATCTGCTGAATTGGCGGAGCAGTTGCAAGTTGGGCGACAACAGCAAACTGAACACTTGGTGTTGGGACGATCTGCCAAGACACCGGGAAAAACACGAGCTCGGTGGAAAAAGCAAGCCAAACAGAAATCGATCTCAAGAACTGCTGAATCACCAAAACAAATGAAAACGAGATGACAACAACACGCCACATATTTGCATTGCAACGAGTTGCTGAAATATCTGAACAAACGAGAACTCATTACTAATGTTTTCGCGAGCATACAACTAAATATCAATGATGAAAACTGGTTATATGCGAGGACAATACTTGCCCCGAAAAATGACTCTGGAGCTAAAATGATTTTAAAAAATATTAGGGGAAACAGCCAGGAAAGTGACAACATACTCTTCCATCGATACAGTAATGTCAACTGATGATGTTGCTACCTACCCCATCGAGTTTTCAAACTCCTTCGAGTTATCTGAGGTTCCGTCCCACAAACTCGAGTTAAAGGTTGGCACTACAGTTCTTCTGATGCGTCCTCGGTGTGTATGTTACTTCTGCAGAACCACCGTCTTGTAGTGTTTTAATTTTGTTTTGACTGATAGACATTTTTTGTTGTATGTAGACCGCGTTAGTTTTTGAGCTTCTATCATTTTATTAGTTCTCTCTTGCCAGGCAGGTGTTTCTATTCAAGTTGTATGTTATAATTTCACCCAGGTATTTAAATTGTTCTACTATTTTAATTTTCCTGCTATCTACAGTTATGTGGTTTATTAATAGAGGTTCTTTTACCATAATTTCAGTCTTTTCAAAATATATTTGGAGTCCTAATTTCTGAGCTATATTTTGTATACTGATTATTTGATTCCTGGTTTCTTGTATGTTATTAGCCAATAACGCTAAGTCATCTGCGAATCCCATACGATTTAGGTTTATATGACCCTTCTAAGTGCCAATTTTTATGTTATTAGAATTTTCCTTGTATCATTCTTTCATCACGTATTCAAGGGCACAGTTGAAGAGTAGTGGTGAACAACCATCTCCCTGTCTTAGCCCTGTTTTAATCATAAATGGTTCAGATAGACCTCCTCTGAAACTTTCAGTAGATTTTGTATTTGTGAGGGTTAATTTGATCACTTTTATTAATGTGGGATGGAGTACAAAATTCCTTAATTTGTCCAGCATTGAATCTCTGTGGATATAATCATAGGCTTTCTTGAAGTCTTCAAAGGTTATTATTAGTTGTTTTTGTCTTCTTTTGTAGACATTCATTATCAGTTTTAAGGTGATTATCTGTTCCGAGCAGCTTCTCCAGGGTCTAAATCATCCTTGATATTCTCCTAGTTCCTGTTTAAGTTGACCTTCGCAGAATACTCGACAAAACTTTATGCGTGCAATCCAAGATGGAGATACCTCTGTAATTGTCTGGGATTGATTTTTCTTCTTTGTTATATAATAGATGTATTATAGCTGTAGTCCAAAGTTCTGGTAGCTCTTCTCTGTTCCAGATTTTCACCACGCATTGGTGCAATGATATCTTTGCTGATTCTGCAGTATATTTCCAGAGCTCCACAAATGTTTGATCTCCTACACTTGATTTGTAGTCCTTGAGCTCTCTTAAAGCTTTGTAAACTTCATGTATTGTTGGTAGGTTTATATTTTCTACTGGTGTTTTTATTGGGATTTCTGTGTTTATTTGAAGAAGTTCTGGAGGATTCTTGCAATTCATTAGTTTGTTAATTGCTTCTGCTAAGATTTTTGCATTTTCTTTATTGCTATGGGCCATCTTATTGTTTTTATCCTTTAGCATTAGTGTTGGAGGATTATATCATTGGATTGCCTGCTAAATATTTTTTAGTAATCTCGTGAGTTTGTTTTCTTGCTACTTGTTTCTATCATTAAAAGCATATCTTTTTGGGATGGGTGTTTAACTCTTTAGCTTTCTTTGCTTGGTGAGTTCCAAATGTGATTCTTCGGTTTTCTGACTCTCTTTACTCACACAGTTCATGATGACAGTTTGTTGAGTGTGTCCCATTGCTGGGGGAATTTGACAGGAAATGACTAAGTTTTGCGTGATCTTCATAGGTCTATCTGCAGAAAATAAATAAATACAAAAAAAGATCTACTAAAACATGTACAGTAGGTAGAATTTTTGGTAGAAAAGTGCGCATTTCTGGAAGAGTGAAGGAACTCATGCCTCTGTTGTAAAATTCGATTGATGGACTCGAGGCCAAGAGAGAACTGGGTGACAAAGACAGGACTGTGGTTGTTTTTAGAGGTGCTGGCTGAAAGTAGTTATGTGGAGGGTGGGTAATCACATGTGAGATTTATTTATGTACAAGATCTGATGGGTAAAAGTGGAAAATAAGGGCTTGGAATAGGTTCTGGGGGTACTGGGAGAGGGTATCAGCATCAGAACAGATGTGTCTGTCAAGGATGGCAAGGCTGTAAGGGAGCGAATATTTGGTACGGAATGGGTGGCAGTTGAAGTTTTTTTAACTGCTTTATGTCTCTCAACAGCGAGGTCTTTAGAGACGGGAAAGGATGGGAGGGGGGGGGGGGAAGAAATGGGAAGGAATTCGGCCATGGCCTTTTGAAGGATGCATCCCGGCATTTGCCTGGAGTGATTTGGGAAACTATGGAAAACCCAAATCTGGACGCCCGGACGGGGATTCGAACCGCCGTGCTCCGAAGAACGCTAACCGTTACACCGCCACGCTCGGTGCAGTTGAAGTGGAAATTAGTGGGTTTGATGTGGACAGAGGTATGAAGGGCACCGTCTGAGCGTGATGTCCACGTCAACAAAAGTGATGTATGTGTTTGAGTAGTTCTAGATGAAATTAATGGATTGGTTATTTTTAAGGGAATCCCAGAACATTTTTGCTCAAATCATCCCAATCAATCCAATAGTTTGTACATGTATTCCTTCCAACATGTAGTTCCATCTTCTGAACTCAACCACCACGCTGTGTACAGCCCTAGGATGCTATATGAGGGAATGTTAATGTCTTTGGGGGGGGGGGGGGAGGATGTCAAACGTCGGATGGCATATTGCTTAGTCACTCGCAGTTTTTCATTGCTTCTGTAACAACCTCAAAATGCAGTTCCAGATTTTAAGAAGATATGTACCCTTTCTTAGGTAGATTTGATGCAGCTTTTCCTTAGAACACGCTAATGGTGACAATTCATATAACTAAAGTAAAACGAGAGAGGATCTACATAGTTATACAAGCAAGGTAAACAATGCGTTCCTCTTTTAGGTGTCTTGAATTTTTTTTACGTAAGTGGTTGGCTGCCATGTTAAATTATTATGATCCCAGTGTAAGAATGCCTCTGGTTACATGTCGCCGCTCAGTTGTGTTTATGAATTTATCGTGTGCCGTTACCGCTTTTCTACATGCAATACACACACGAAATTCATTTTTTATCCAAGAATTGTGCCTGATAAAATATCTGCGGTAAACTTCGAACAGTAATAACACGTATTTCTTGGATTTTAACTTGGATGGAACTGCCCATATTTCGTACGATTTTACTCAACAAATACGGTTGCTATAATGTACAACTATTCTTAAATAATATCACCCACAGAATGTGTGTACAAATTTTTATGTCAATAGAAAAATTCGTTCTAAGGTGGTTCGCACTGATAATACACCTGATTTTCGAAATAATATCTCACTATCAGCTGTTCAGGTTATAGAACCTAATGACACTAGTCCTCAACTTGTAGTATCAGCTGTTCAGGTTATTGAACCTAATGACACTAGTCCTCAACTTGTAGTATCAGCTGTTCATACTATTCAATCCACTAATACTAATGATAGATTTTCTCTTGAATATCCACAAGTCACAGAATAAGGAAACCCTAATGCTTCCCTGACAAGAAAAAAAAGATGTAGTAATAAATGGTATATAATCAGCTGATTTGCAAATGCATATTATGCCTACAAATTCAGCTGTTCAGAATAAAAGGGACAACAACACGGTGGGCCACCAGACGTTCAGACCACCTCATCTATTCATGATTCTTTTGATAACTCCAATATTGTACAAAATGTTCTGTAGTTCAGATTTAGAAAGTGACATTCATGCTTTTAATCCTGATTCAGACGATGACAAATTACTTTAGGAGACTGCTTCCATTCACTTGCTTCCCAATGCTATAGCAACCGCAGCATTTTTTAATTGTCTCTTACATCAGGCATTACAAAGACAGACCTCTAATATCAATGATACAATTAATGATATATTTCAGAAACAAGATCAAAAGTTGGATGCAAATTTGACTCAATTAACTCTAAATTTCAAGCCTTAGAAACTAAATTTGAACAGCATGACCAAATGTTAGATGAAAAGTTTAATGCCCAAAAACTTGTTCTTGAAAACCACAAAATTATTCACAACAATTTACAGACTGTTCATGATAATGTAAATACGAGGGCGAGTCAAATGAAAATCTTAAATATTTTTTTAAATATTAGTTATTGTGCAGAAGTGGTATCACTTTTCAACATAATCTCCCCCACGCTCAATGCAAGTCCTCCAGCGCTTACAAAGTGCATAAATTCCTTTAGAAAAAAATTATTTCGGTAGTACGCGCAAACACTCGTGCACCGCGTGGCGTACTTCTTCATCAGAACAGAACCTCTTTCCTCCCATTGCTTCTTTGAGTGGTCCAAACATACGGAAATCACTTGGGGCAAGGTCTGGTGAGTATGGTGGATGAGGAGGACACTCAAAATGCAGGTCTGTGATTGTTGCAGCTGTTGTACGGGCAGTGTGGGGCCTTGCATTGTCATGTTACAAAAGGACACCTGATGACAGCAATGCACGTCGCTTTGATTGATTGCAGGCCGAAGATGATTTTTAGGAGATCTGTGTATGATGCACTGGTGACAGTGGTCCCTCTAGGCATGTAATGCTCCAAAATGACGCCTTTTTCATCCCAAAAGAGAGTCAGCATAATCTTCCCTGCTGATGGATCTGTTCGAAAATTCTTTGGTGATGAGGAATGGCGACATTCCTTGCTCGATCCCTACATTTCCGGTCGGTGGAAGTGAACCCAGGTTTCGTCCCCAGTAGCAATTCTTGCAAGGAAGCCATCATCTTCTTGTTCAAAATGCAGAAGAAGTTCTTCACAAGCAAAAGGAAAATTATAATTTATATCTCTTTCCAGCTAAATCATCCACTATCACTACTTGACATTCAATGTTCATTTAAACACTGTTCAAACATCACTTTTATAATCACAGTTCCTATCGACGACATACAGTTCTTCTTAAACACAGTTACACATATGAGACTACATCATACAGTAAGTATATAGGCCAATGCTTTCACTACGTGAGCTGCGCTCTGTGACAATTCACATACGACTGACTTAGAAAAAATGTATCTCTCCGCTCCAGTGACACTACTTCGTAGCCGGTGGAAGGTAACTGTAATGTTACATAGGGCTTTGAAACAATTTCAATGAAAGGCAGCTGAGAGGAAAAACAGAAATGATAGAACCATTAAACATAAATCATATAAAGTGGGTGATCTAGTATTGGTACATAAGCACTACAAGTCCTCTGCTAGAAGAAATTAAAAAGTTTTTCCCCTTATTCAAGGGACCTTTTAGAATTACTGAGGTTACACATGTTAATAACTATAGTTCACCCTGACACTAATGCATTTAAGGGGTGCTACCATGTATCTGCTTCGAAGCCTTTCCACTCTCTTAAAGCAAACACACAGAATGGGGTTACTTAATATGAGCCCCTCAGAGACACGCCACTAACGTGTGGGGTGTGGCGTCCACGAGGTCCCTTGCTGTGACTGTCTTTACTTCCTTCCATTCCCCCCCACCCCCATTTTTCCTTTTTTTGGAGTTAAATATCTAGGCCACAACTCCAAATTGTACTCCTTTTCCGAACCCTTGCACGAGTACGAAAATAGTTGCGATCCACTAACTGCAACTTAAGTGTCCCAAGCACTACTTCTTTGGTGTGTTATAAACAAAACAATTGGATATTTATTCCGCCAGCAAAGAATAAGTAACAATTTTTTTTTCCTTCTTCTATTTTTTTTTTTTTTGTGGGGGGGGGGGATTTATTAAAAATCATTATTTTGGTGTACTCAGACCTATACCTTTTTACTTCATTTTTTTAGTTTAGGGGCTACATAAAATATCACCCAAGTGAAAGTTTGCCATTTTATGCCTTTATACGTTTACTAAGCAATCACGATTTTTCTCTTCTCTTCTTCTTTTGTTTTTTCTTGTTATTATTCTCTTTTATGACCCTTTACACGACAAAAACATATGACTTTCTAATGAGCCATGACTCAATATTGATCATGTAAATAACGTGTAAAAGAAAATTTAAATTAACATTATTTTGGTATTTATGCAATGAGTATAGTTTTCACATTAAAAACGTAGCATAATTCTATTAAAGAATGTATTAAATAATAAATTTATTTTGGGGATACAATATTAGCTATACTAGACCAGATAGCGATTTTTCTTTGATCACAGCCTATTACATTAATTTTGTAATCAGTAGCTTGGGAACAGTATAAGTTATTATTTTTGTGTACATAACGCAATAGGTGGTATTACACACTTTATAAATGTTTCCTTACGTCACCAGCAAATATCTGGTATAATTTTTTTTGGGGCAACATATCATTTTACTGCAATGACTGTTGGAGCACAGTAATTTAGGAGCGACACATAATAATAATAGGAAGACATGATATTAAGATGCATAACTATTACTTTACTTTGCGTACACAGTACAATTTTTACACATACTATCACCAACACTTTGAAGTATGATTTTGAAAAATCAAGGCTCAACAGGTTAATTATTTCAAATTTTCGTGTATTATTAAGAGAGGTTATAAATAATAGAAAAAAGGATTTATTACTAAAGTTAATTATACCTTAATGACATTTTGTTTCACTTACTTCATAGAGAACAAGTGAATCCCAAACTTATTCTAACATTTGGTATAATAAAGAGGCTAGAAAAAGATATATCCTTAGAAGTGACTTCATAATACATTCATCTTTAACAATTTTACCATGATGGTCAATCTATGAATCATCCCTACATGATAATTATGACATTTCCTATAACCTATTATAAATAAGACAAGAAACAGAAATTAACCCACCACCTACCAAAGTTCACGGTTGCGATGAGAGGGAACACTTATGCTGACAAACAAGTACACAATATTTTGGCATCTGCCTTGTTCGATAGTAGAAAAATGGGCAATTAGGCTCGGTACATGTGTACACAACGAACGTTACCTAATACCAACTGAGTAGTGGGGTAGGGTGGGGGAATGTCTAAATGAACATATGTAGCAAGGGTACGGTATAAACGCGAAAAAAATAAATAAATAAAAATAATTAAAAAAACATGGGTTAAGTGGATTTTAACGATGGTTAAGTCCAGGTGGGTGTCTCGTATCCAGGATATTCTGGTACGCTAGTTCCCATCTCCGGAGTTCTGCTGCAGTGGTGTTGTCAGGGAAAACTCTGACTGCTCTCACAGTAAACCAATCGTTGAATTTGTTGGAATCATGGCTACTGCCATGTTCTGGTATTGGAAGGTACAGGTTGCAGGTGTGGACTGTTTGTGGTCATTGATTCTAACAGAGCGTTGCTGTGTGGTGAGGCCTATGTAAGAACTAGTGCAATAGCAGCAAGTTAGTTGGTATATAAGATGAATTGTTGAACAGGTGGCATGTCCAATAATGGGGAAAGTATCCACTCTGGTAGGATTGGAATATGTAGTGGTGGGGGGAAGCATGCTGCAGGTTTTACAGCGGGATCTATTGCAAGGATAAGATCCATCTGGTGCTTTAGGAGAGTCTGACGGAGGGTATTTGTGGACTAAGATGTTCTTAACATTGGGTGGTCTACTAAAACATGCACGGGGGACATTGGGTAGGAGATACGCATTTCTGGAGTACGCGAAGGAAGACATACCCCTGTTGCAAGATATGGTTGACAGGCTCGAGGCCAGGAGAGAACTGAATGACAAAGGCAAGGCAATGGTTGGTTTTTGTAGGAGACAAGTAAGAGTGGTTACGTGGAGGGTGGTTGATCGCACGGGAGATCTGTTTATGTATAAGATCCTTGGGGTAACAACGGGAAATAAGGGCTTGGGATAGGTTCTGTGAGTATTGATAGAGAGAATGAGCATCAGAGCAAATGCAAATTCCATGGATGGCAAGACTGTATGGGAGGGAACGTTTGGTATGAAATGGATGGCAGTTATCAAAGTGTAGATACTGCTGTAAATTAGTGGGTTTGAGATGGACTGCAGTATGAAGGACACAGTGCCTGACCATGATGGCAACATCTAGCAATGTGATGTGTGAGCAGGAGTAAGTTCAGGTGAAATTGATGGCATTGTTGCTATTGTTAAGGGAGTGGAGGAATTTAAGGAGGCGGTTTTGGCTGTGGGTCCAGATCATAAATATGGCAATTATGTATCTGAACCATACAGTAGGTTTAAAGGGAGTGTTCTTCAGATAACGTTCCTCCAGACGACCAAGGAATAAGTTGGCATGGGATGGGGCCATGCGGGTGCCCATGGTGGTACCGCGGATTTGGTGATATGCTATAGAATTAAAGGTAAAGAAATTTTTGGAGCGAACTATATGGGCCAAGGTTGAAAGGAAGTATGTACTAGGCAGGCTATGTTGTGGTCATAGGTCTTGGTAGTATTCTACGGCACTGAGGCCCTGACTATTGCCACACTCCTACACTGTATCTTCTTTCTAAGACTCCAAAAGACTGGTAATCCTGGGAGACCTATTGTTCCGGCATATGGATCACCCTCTGAAAGGATTTCAGCTTTTGTGGATCAACATCTCCAACCCTTTGTCAAAATCTTCCCTCCTACGTGAAAGACACTACATTTCCTTGAACGCCTATCCACAATCCACACACCTCTACCTCCAGACTCCTTCCTGGTCTCAATTGATGTAACTTCCCTTTATACCAACATTCCACATAGCCAGGGCCTCAGTGCCCTAGAATACTACCTAGACTACGACCACCACATAGCCTGCCTAGTACATACTTCATTTCAACCTTGGCCCATATAGTTCTCTCCAAAAATTTCTTTACCTTTAATTCTGTAGTATATCACCAAATCCGCGGTACCGCCATGGGCACCCGCATGGCCCCATCCTATGCCAACTTATTCCTTGGTCGGAGGACGTTTCCTGAACAACACTCCCTTTAAACCCACTGTGTGGTTCAGATACATAGATGACATATTTATGATCTGGACCCACAGCGAAAACCACCTCCTTGAATTCCTCCACTCCCTTAACAATAGCAACAATTCCATCAATTTCACCTGGACTTACTCCCGCTCACACATCACATTCCTCGATGTTGACATCATGCTCAGGCACGGTGTTCATCCATATCAAACCCACTAATTTACAGCAGTATCTACACTTTGATAGCTGCCATCCATTCCATACCAAACGTTCCCTCCCATACAGCCTTGCCATCCGTGGAAGTCGCATTTGCTCTGATGCTCATTCTCTCCATCAATACTCACAAAACCTATCCCAAGCCCTTATTTCCCGTTGTTACCCAGGGATCTTGTACATAAACAGATCTCCCGCGCGATCAACCACCCTCCACGTAACCACTCTCACTTGTCTCCTACAAAAACCAACCATAGCCCTGCCTTTGTCACTCAGTTCTCTCCTGGCCTCGAGTCCATCAACCATATCTTGCGACAGGGGTATGACTTCCTTCGCTCATTTCCGGAAATGCGTACTCTCCTACCCAATGTCCCTCGTGCATGTTTTAGCAGACCACCCAATCTTAAGAACATCTTAGTCCACAAATACCCTCCGTTAGACTCTCCAAAAGCACCATATGGATCTTATCCTGTAATAGACCCCGCTGTAAAACCTGCAGCATGCTTCCCCCACCACTACATATTCCAATCCCACCACAGGAAAACTTTCCCCATTATTGGACATGCCACCTGTTCAACCACTCATCTATATACCAACTAACTTGCCGCTTTGCACCAGTTCTTACATAGGCCTCACCACACAGCAACTCTCTGTTAGAATGAATGGCCACAGACAAACAGTCCACACTCAACCTGTACCTTCCAGTACCAGAACATGCCAATAGCCATGATTCCAACAACCTCAACGACTGTTTACTGTGAGAGCAGTCAGAGTTTTCCCTGACAGCACCACTGCAGCAGAACTCCGGAGATGGGAACTAGCGTACCAGAATATCCTGGATACGAGACACCCACCTGGACTTAACCACCGTTAAATTCCAATTAACCCATCACTACCTTTTTCCCCTAGTTTATACCGTACCTTACTACATATGCTCATTACCATCGCCTGCAATATATTATCTCAGACATTGCATACCGATATCGATAGTCTACTCCTTAGCCGTTCCCCCACCCTCCCCCACTACTCGGTTAGTCATTAGGTAACGTTCGTTGTGTATACATGTTCCGAGCCTAATCACCCGTTTTCTACTTGTGAACAAGGCAGATGCCGAAATATTGTGTAGTTGTTTGTCAGAATAAGTGTTCCCTCTCATCGCATCCGTCCACTTTGGTATGTGGTGGGTTAATTTCCCTTTGTTTTCTTATTGAAAAATTAATTAAAAATTTTTAATTGTAAGTGTCTATGTGAGCTACAATTTGCACAGGTTTGGACTGATTTGTGTTGATAATTTAGTTTGTAAATACCTATAAATATCTTTAATTTTCATTTCCATGTGTTTCATGGTGATTGTGAATGATTTTGTATTAATTATGATTGTTTTAATGTGATTTTAAGTATTTAAGTATTGTTAGAATTCGAGAAACACTGGTTGACTTTCTCTGTGTTATTCTGAAAATTTCTGTAGCACCTATATAGAGCGAACGGCAGAGACGATTTTTGGTTTTAAAAGTTAGGTTGAAAACTGTTGTCAATCGGTAGTTCTTAGAAGTGAGAGAGTTTAATCACTGGAACATTTGTTCATGGTTTTACTTAGTATCTTTGGATTGGAACAGATGCCTATTTGTATAATTTTATTATGGAGAGCACAGGAGAATAAACAAAGTGAAAATTGATTCTTCAGACTAGTTATTTTAAGAAACCAAATACCTAACAATCTGATGGAGACAGCAGAGCCGGCTGTCGAAATGCTAGGTCTATATCATATCATCCGGCTGGACACCCGAGATTATATTGCATTAGTACGCTGGGAAAGTCTCCACTCACACATCAGGACATTATGGTTATAGAACTGTTATAGAGTCAAATGTCTTCTTTAGTTAATACTGATTTTTTGTTTTGTTTCTGCTAATTCCATTTTTAGATCTTGCTCTAGCCACGTATTCTAGATCATGAGGTTGAATTATTTCTCCAAAATGGTTAAATTTATTTACTTTGTTTTTTGATATTTTTTGCTAGGTTTTCTGCAGCATTTTTAATATTTGTTATACACTCTGAACTGTAAAACATCTTACACATCCCCAAAGATGGTTTCAGATCCCAAGTTCATGTATATGATTACCACCAACCAGTTGTCCTCCTAGATGAACAGTCACAATGAAGCTTGGCTGCCACTGTGTTGCTAACGTCGGTTTCAACCACTCTAACACATTGAGTCTCGGTTAGAGCATTCAGTGTTATCATCCTCTTGAAGCATGTCAATGACACCAGACTTTCAAATTACAACATTCCTTCCCAAAACCAAGAACTGAAAATCATCACTTTTTTTTAACTTTAGCTTTTAATTATTAGTCCTACATTCCTCCCACAATTCCCTCCATCCAAGAACAAGCCGTAAATCCCTAATTCAAGTGGCTGCTATCTGTGACCAGCAACGTATGACAAGCCACATAATGCATCCTTTGCTTACATTCTTACTCTTTTATTGACTGTTGCAGCATCCTGCCTCCTAATTGAGTAAGTGAAAAGTTTACTTTTGCCACCTCGGTTTGCTTC
>JARYHS010006052.1:0-23647 GCA_031002005.1 Vandiemenella viatica
TACTTTGGCAACCAAGTATAACGCAGTACCGTAGTTGGCAGATTTGTATTTATAATAGATTTTTACTTGGCAAACCACGTATAAACGCAGTACAGTAGTTGGTAGATTTTTATTTATAATAGATTTTTTACTTGGCGAACCAAGTATAAACGCAGTACAGTAGTTGGCAGATTTTTATTTATAATAGATTTTTACTTGGCAACCAAGTATAAACGCAGTACAGTAGTTGGCAGATTTTTTATTTATAAAGATTTTTACTTGGCAACCAAGTATAAACGAAGTACAGTAGGTTGGCAGATTTTTATTTATAATAGATTTTTACTGGCAACCAAGTATAAACGCAGTACAGTAGTTGGCAGATTTTTTATTTTATAATAGATTTTTACTTGGCACCAAGTATAAAACTCAGTACAGTAGTTGGCAGGGATTTTTATTTATAATAGATTTTTACTTGGCACCAAGTATAAACGCAGTACAGTAGTTGGCAGATTTTTATTTATAATAGATTTTTACTTGGCAACCAAGTATTAACGCAAGTACAGTAGTTGGCAGATTTTTATTTATAATAGATTTTTACTTGGCAACCAAGTATAAACGCAGTACAGTAGTTGGCAGATTTTTTTATTTATAATAGATTTTTACTTGGCAACCAAGTATAAACGCAGTACAGTAGTTGGCAGATTTTTATTTATAATAGATTTTTACTTGGCAACCAAGTATAAACGCAGTACAGTAGTTGGCAGATTTTTATTTATAATAGATTTTTTACTTGGCAACCAAGTATAAACGCAGTACAGTAGTTGGCAGATTGTTATTTATAATAGATTTCTTACTTGGCAACCAAGTATAAACTCAGTACAGTAGTTGGCAGATTTTTATTTATAATAGATTTTTACTTGGCGACCAAGTATAAACGCAGTACAGTAGTTGGCAGATTTTTATTTATAATAGATTTTTACTTGGCGAACCAAGTATAAACGCAGTACAGTAGTTGGCAGATTTTTATTTTATAATAGATTTTTACTTGGCAACCAAGTATAAACGCAGTACAGTAGTTGGCAGATTTTTTATTTATAATAGATTTTTACTTGGCAACCAAGTATAAACGCAGTACAGTAGTTGGCAGATTTTTATTTATAATAGATTTTTACTTGGCAACCAAGTATAAACGAAGTACAGTGGTTGGCAGATTTTTATTTATAATAGATTTTTACTTGGCAACCAAGTATAAACGCAGTACAGTAGTTGGCAGATTTTATTTATAATAGATTTTTACTTGGCAACCAAGTATAAACTCAGTACAGTAGTTGGCAGATTTTTTATTTATAATAGATTTTTACTTGGCAACCAAGTATAAACGCAGTACAGTAGTTGGCAGATTTTTTATTTATAATAGATTTTTACTTGGCAACCAAGTATTAACGCAAGTACAGTAGTTGGCAGATTTTTATTTATAATAGATTTTTACTTGGCAACCAAGTATAAACGCAGTACAGTAGTTGGCAGATTTTTATTTATAATTAGATTTTTACTTGGCAACCAAGTATAAACTCAGTACAGTAGTTGGCAGATTTTTATTTATAATAGATTTTTACTTGGCAACCAAGTATAAACGCAGTACAGTAGTTGGCAGATTGTTATTTATAATAGATTTTTACTTGGCAACCAAGTATAAACTCAGTACAGTAGTTGGCAGATTTTTATTTATAATAGATTTTTACTTGGCAACCAAGTATAAACGCAGTACAGTAGTTGGCAGATTTTTATTTATAATAGATTTTTACTTGGCAACCAAGTATAAACGCAGTACAGTAGTTGGCAGATTTTTATTTATAATAGATTTTTACTTGGCAACCAAGTATAAACGCAGTACACTAGCTGGCAGATTTTTATTTATAATAGATTTTTACTTGGCAACCAAGTATAACGCAGTACAGTGGTTGGCAGATTTTTATTTATAATAGATTTTTACTTGGCAACCAAGTATAAACTCAGTACAGTAGTTGGCAGATTTTTATTTATAATAGATTTTTACTTGGCAACCAAGTATAAACGCAGTACAGTGGTTGGCAGATTTTTATTTATAATAGATTTTTACTTGGCAACCAAGTATAAACTCAGTACAGTAGTTGGCAGATTTTTATTTATAATAGATTTTTACTTGGCAACCAAGTATAAACGCAGTACACTAGCTGGCAGATTTTTGTTTATAATAGATTTTTACTTGGCAACCAAGTATAAACGCAGTACAGTAGTTGGCAGATTTTTGTTTATAATAGATTTTTACTTGGCAACCAAGTATAAACGCAGTACAGTAGCTGGCAGATTTTTGTTTATAATAGACTAGCTGGTACCCACGACTTCGTTCGTGATTGAAAAGAATTCATATTGACAGCTATAGACATCTAACCACCATAGTGCACGATTGGGAGACTCGATACTATTACCACACACAAATACCAGTCTTCTGCGCTATGTAGTTCCGGCAGCAATGTAAAATTTACGGATACACGCAAGTCTTTGGATGAAATACGAAAATATTCATGATCGACCAATTTCAATCTCACACACTCCCACAGTTACCGAATTTCGGCCAACGTTGTGATCGATGGGAGACTCTGTGTTACTACCACACACAAAACGCCAGTGATCTGCGATTGATAGTTTTCACTTAAAAGTGATACACCATGACACTTTTGTCTTTGGCAGAAGTATGAAATTGCCACAAGTCAACCACTTTCAACCCCCATTTCTTCCACACCCCCATAGCTACCGACATCTAACCACCATAGTGCACTACATGAGATACGATTCTACTACCAAACACAAACACCAATGCTCTATGCTATGTAGTCGTGGCAGAAATGCGACATATGCGGAGACAGTCGAAATACGAAAATATCCTTGGTCGGCCACTTACAACCAAAATATCTACCACAGTACCACAGTTTCTGAAATTCGGCCGCTGTTGTGATCGAAAGGTGACTCTGTGCTACTACTACACACAAACGCCAGTTATCTGTGATCTATAGTTTTCGCTGAAAACTGATACACCATGACACTTTTGTCTTTGGCAGAAGTATGAAATTGCCACAGGTTGAACACTTTCAACCCCCATTTCTCCCACACCCCCATAGTTACCGACATCTAACAACCATAGTGCACTACATGAGATACGATTCTACTACCAAACACAAACACCAATGCCCTATGCTATGTAGTTGTGGCAGAAAAGCGACATATGCGGAGACAGTCGAAATACGAAAATATCCTTGGTCGGCCACTTACAACCACCATATCTACCACAGTACCACAGTTTCTGAAATTTGGCCGCTGTTGTGATCTAAAGGTGACTCTGTGCTACTACTACACACAATCGCCAGTTATCTGTGATGTATAGTTTTCGCTGAAAAGTGATACACCATGACACTTTTGTCTTTGGCAGAAGTATGAAATTGCCACAGGTCGACCACTTTCAACCCCCATTTCTCCCACACCCCCATAGTTACCGACATCTAACAACCATAGTGCACTACATGAGATACGATTCTACTACCAAACACAAACACCAATGTTCTATTATATGTAGTTGTGGCAGAAGAGTGACATATGCGGAGACAGTCGTAATACGAAAATATCCTTGGTCGGCCACTTACAACCACCATATCTACCACAGTACCACAGTTTCTGAAATTCGGCCGCTGTTGTGATCGAAGGTGACTCTGTGCTAGTACTACACACAAACGCCAGTTATCTGTGATCTATAGTTTTCGCTGAAAAGTGATACACCATGACACTTTTGTCTTTGGCAGAAGTATGAAATTGCTACAGGTCGACCACTTTCAACCCCCATTTCTCCCACACCCCCATAGCTACCGACATCTAACAACCATAGTGCACTACATGAGATACGATTCTACTACCAAACACAAACACCAATGCTCTATGCTATGTAGTCGTGGCAGAAAAGCGACATATGCGGAGACAGTCGTAATACGAAAATATCCTTGGTCGGACACTTTCAACCACCATATCTACCACAGTAACACAGTTTCTGAAATTCGGCCGCTGTTGTGATCGAAAGGTGACTCTGTGCTACTACTACACACAAACGCCAGTTATCTGTGATCTATAGTTTTCGTTGAAAAGTGATACACCATGACACTTTTGTCTTTGGCAGAAGTATGAAATTGCCACAGGTCGACCACTTTCAACCCCCATTTCTCCCACACCCCCATAGCTACCAACATCTAACAACCATAGTGCACGACAGGAAAGACGATTCTACTGCCACACACAAACACCAAAGGTCTATGTTATGTAGTTGTGGCAGGAAAGCGAAGAATACGGAGATACGAATTTTTGGTCGAAATATGAAAACGCCCTGCACTGACCAACTTAAATCATTATATCTCCCACATCCCCACAGCTATCGGCATTCGGCCAACGTTGTGCACGACAGGAAACTCCATGCTACTTCCACCCACAAACATCAGTGATCTCTGCTAGATAGTGGTGGCTGAAAAGTGAAATATAGGAAAACACACGTCTATTTTTATATATATATAAGATTTTTACTTGGCAACCAAGTATAAACGCAGTACAGTAGTTGGCAGATTTTTGTTTATAATAGATTTTTACTTTGCAACCAAGTATAAACGCAGTACAGTAGTTGGCAGATTTTTGTTTATAATAGATTTTTACTTGGCAACCAAGTATAAACGCAGTACAGTAGTTGGCAGATTTTTGTTTATAATAGATTTTTACTTGGCAACCAAGTATAAACGCAGTACAGTAGTTGGCAGATTTTTGTTTATAATAGATTTTTACTTGGCAACCAAGTATAAACGCAGTACAGTAGTTGGCGGATTTTTGTTTATAATAGATTTTTACTTTGCAACCAAGTATAAACGCAGTACAGTAGTTGGCAGATTTTTGTTTATAATAGATTTTTACTTGGCAACCAAGTATAAACGCAGTACAGTAGTTGGCAGATTTTTGTTTATAATAGATTTTTACTTGGCAACCTTAGGTACCAGTGGTGTTGGCAGCCTTTTCTCCTTCACACTTATACTGAGCTCTAATCTGTATTACCTTCATTAGGTAGCAAACGATTATATGTATATGTGAATGGGTTATAGATTAAGAGTGACTTATTTACTTGAAAGTATTGAGATTTAGTCAAAAAATAAAAACAAGAGTAATGAATGCTTATTATGAAACAAGAAAATAAAAAAATTAATACATAATTATAGTTTTCTACGGGATTTTTGAGGAACAACTTTCTCACTGACTGTTTTCCATACGACAAACTTCATAACACAATTTTTATCGGCAAAGAACAGAATACACGTTAAGACGTAAGCTCTGATTTGTATTCAATTATTATTAAACGATTATAATTTATATTAATTTCAATCAAATTACCAGTTTTGGCATAGTTCGATGCATGTTCCTTAAAAATTTCAAATATTTTAATTTATTATTAGCTGAGAAATGGCGAGTTAAGTTTCAAAAATCATTGAATTTTCAATGAATTTTTCAATAAAACGAAGAATTTCGAGCGCTCGGGGACTTTCAAGATCCAGATACTCAATTAATGAAATCTTAGATCATACTTAAGTATTTTTATTATAGAAATCATGAAATGTAAGTCTGTCAGCAGATACTTAACTCTGTCTATAGAGTTTCCTTCGGAAATATACGACGGGCTAAAGACTACGTTGAACAAGACAGAAAATCAGGAAACTAATGAAGAATTAAATTAATAATTTAGCTAATTGTTCGCCGTCACCACTTACCTAAATGAAAATTGAAATTAAACGTATTTTTCTTTTATATTAATTGTTCCGAGTTTACTATTACTATTACTCCGCGATTTACTAAAAGTGTTTGGCGGAGGGTGCATTGCACCTATTCGGGAAGGTAATGGTTTGGAAGGGATATACGGGATATGGCAGGAGGCGCCAATGGGCTATTGTGGGGAACCATCCCAGCATTCGCATGGATAGATCTGGGGAAACCATGGAAAACCCAGATCAGGATGGCCAGAGTACTTTATCGAAAGCTACTCCTGTCGGATTTTATGTTTAGTCGCCCGGTAAATCCTTTCAATTCCACTCCCTAATCGCTCGTGGAAAAAATGAGTACAGAAATGAATCGGTTCTGGCCCTCATTTCTCTTATCCTATTTTCGCGGTTATTCCGGTATATGAATGTTGCTGGTAGCAATATTTGTTTACTGTCATTCCGAAATACGTCAGTCGAGAATTTTTTAATTAGCTTCTGTCGAGAGCGTTGCCTTCGGTGCTCCATGTCTTCCCAACCTCATCGCACTTACGCTTTCCCTCCAACTATAGATACCTGTCACGAATCGGGCGGCCCTTCTCTGGACCCTCTCTAATGCCTGCATTAATCCCTTTTGATGGGGACCCCATACAGAGCAACAATATTCTAAGTGAGGCCGCACTAGTGACTTGTATGCAATCGATTTAACGTCCGGAGTGCATTGTTTTAAATTACGACCTAGAAATCGAAGCATACGATTTGCTTTCCCAATTACATTCTCGATATGCTTATTCCATGACATATTATTACGTTTGTCACTTCACTACTAGATGTCACCACTTATATGAAAATTTATAGTAGACGTTTTTCTATTATGTTTATAATCACATACAAATTTGATGGCTTACTAAAGCCGGCACCCTAGGAAATTTGCCGCCCCTAGGCTGGAGCCTATACAGCCTAATGGGAAATCCAGCACTGCCCCAACCCCCACAATATCGATTAATATGGAGGGGATTCTGTGGGCCTACCAAATACTCCGTTATGCCGTCATCTTCCCTGGATGCGGTCATGCAAATTGGCCGAGTCCGCTGCCTCAGCGCTCTACTTAGATTCCCTGGCGACTCTGCGATTTCGTATGCCCGCTGCTTTACAATCGGCCGTTAGGTAATTGTTATGAAACTGTTGCAGTGGCCAGTACAGCTTTGGAAATAATTTCTTCGATGGAGTAGACGGATTTGTTATATAGTTAATATTTTCGTGAAATGAATCTTATCATCTGCTAGACATCTAAGGTGTGTTGGGAGCTTATTGAAAATTTGTATCCCTGAATATCGGATCTCATTTTAAACAAATGAGTATAATTTGTGACTACAAAGGACATTAATTTGTATATACAGTATACTCGGCCACCGACTTCTTGAACTTCTGTGCATGGATTTCCATTGTTAACCGAGCGTGGTGGGTGAGCGGTTAACGCGTTCGTGAGGACGCTGGTTCGAATCCCCATCTGGTCATCCAGATCTTGGTTTCCATTGTTTTCCCAAATCACTCCAGGCAACCTTCAAAAAGGTCATGGCCAAATTTCTTCCCACTTCTTTTCACCAATCTGTAAGCTTTTTACCTGCTTTATCTCGCTGGTATGAGCACTTTACTTTAGCTCTTCTTGATGTATAATATGACCGTCGTCAAGCAGAAATACTAGCTATAGAGGTTGTTACATTATATTGTTTCACTGCTCCGAACAGAATAATATATCTATTTCAACAGGATCATCTAAGAACACTCGAAAGCAATTTTTATTATTAAACACTTGGAATAAATACACTTCTTTACACTACACTACATAATAACAGACTTCTACGTTCCGTTTTAAAACACCACATGCTCTCTGTAGCTTACATTATCACACAACCTCTAGCTAGGGATGGCTATCTGGGATCGATTAATCGAAAAATCGATCTTTTGAACCAAAAAATCGATTGTTTAAATCGATTTATAGTACTGAATCGATCCAGTGAATCGATATTTCACCAGCAAAAATCGAATATGAAAATCATTTTCTACATGTAATGCACTTGCACATGAAAGACAGGGTTTAAACGGAGAAATGAAACACTACGTATCGCAAGCAGTTGTGCACCTTAAGTATGATCCAAAACTTTACTGGCAAGAACAAAAAAAATCTATCACGTTTAGTCAACAGCCAAGAAGTATATCTGTATAGTGGGATCGTAAGTATCTTGCGAGCGCCTTTTTTTTTTATTGCTGGTAGCATCGCAAGTGATGAGCAGAACCGCTTGGATCCTAGTAGACTGGACAGACTGTTGTTTCTGAAAAGCTTAGAAATTAAGCACTGGGAACTGTAAACTATATCATTTCAAAACTGTTTTATGTAACCAACAAATTTGTGAAATTCATGTCTAATTGTATAGCTGATACTTTGATTTAGTTGTTCAAATTAGTTTAAAAATGATAAAAGATCGATTATTATGGTGTCCTTTTGGTTTTCTATGACTGGAATTATATTGAAAATACGAACACGAAAACCAAATCGAAATAAAAAACTATTTTTGAAAATAGATATTTTAGTCATCGATTTATTTGTGAATCGATTTATCAAATTTCGATTCGAATCGATTCAGTAATCGATCTTTTTTGGAAAGAATCGCCATCCCTACCTCTAGCCATAATTAATTCTTGTCCAAAGATATTCATTGTCTTAGACGGCCACTGTTCATAGATATTCCGGCACTCCAATATTCACGTTTCTTTTATTTTATACACAACGTTAACACATTTGTATCAACAAAGCAAAAATAATATTTAATTTTAACAAACATATTCATCAAAAATTTTAAGGGACCTTGTCACCTTACAAGTCCTATCCCGCCTCTAATGACATCGACGTCGACGAGGCGTAAAGCCATAAATAAAAAAAGAAGAAGAAGAAGAAATCTACTGCCAACCTCACACATAATAGTTATTAGTTCCTTCTGAGTCGTTTTTCGTACTGCCATTTGCCACACCGTTTTAACAAAACCTACAGTAGCAACAATAAGTATTTTGACAAACACATTTTATAGGAAAAATAAACTATATTAAAGGAACTTCCTTACAATTATTGTGTCACTTTTTCTACTGCTCTATTTGCTTTAGTTTCATAAGAAAAGGAACATTATTTTCGATTACTTACAATATTACAATACGTACAAAATTTATCAAAACGTGAAAAATCAAAGAAAATTCAGTCTTTGCTTAGTACTTAGTAGCATAGACTTTAGCCTTGATTACCGCTACACAGCGCGCTGGCATGGAGTCTACGAGGGCGTTCAAGCGACTCAGGGGAATTTTTCTCCATTCCTCAAGTAAACACTCCAATAGCTGGGCGCGATTTGCAAATTTTCGTTGCCGAATCCTTCGGTCTAGTTCCTCCCACAAGTGCTCAATCGGATTTAGGTCTGGGCTTTGGCTTGGCCACTTCATCGTCCTCACATTCCTTCTTTTCATGAAGTCCGTGACATGGGCAGAGGTGTGTTTGGGATCATTATCCTGTTGAAATTCCCAATTTCGTCCCATTTTACCCTTAGCATGAGGCAACATGTGTGATTGCAGAATTTCACAATATTTGAACCGATCCATAATCCCCTCAATAGGGACTAGCGGACCGACACCTAAACGCGAGAAACAGCCCCACACCATGACATGCCCACCGCCATGCTTCACTGTTGGAACTTGATACCGCACATCGTTTTTGGCGTTAATTGGGCGTCGAACATACCGAATCCCATCAGAAGAAAACAAATTGAATTTACTTTCGTCGCTCCAGAGCACACGGGACCACTGCTCAGGGGTCCAGTTTTGGTGGTCTCTCGCGAACTCAAGTCGGGCTTTCCTATTCTTCGCCGATATTAAAGGCTTTTTACTGGGACGTCGGCCATGAAGATTTGACTCCCTTAGGATTAATTTGACGGCACTATTTGAAATTTGCACGTTGTGATATTCCCGCAATTCTTTGTTAATGTCGACGGCTGTCTTCTTTGGATCGGCCTTTGAGAGCTTTCTTATAAGATTCTTGGTCCGAGGCGTTATTTTACAGGGCCTACCATCTCTTTGTTTATTATCTGTTGTCCCTGTTGACTGATGCTTGATTTTCCAAATGTTTACGATTTTCCTAGACAAACCAAAATCCTTCGCAACTTGAGCCTGAGTCTTGCCTTTCCAAATAGCACTGATTACGGCGTCTTTTAAATCTTGAGAGTATTCCTTCACTTTCGGCATGTTGAAACCTGTGTAAACAAAGGGTATTCGATATAACGCACATAAGCGGGGTAAAACAATTGTTCTGTAGCAGTAAACTGAAGTGTCAAAATACTTTTTGTCCGATCAAACTGACAGTATCGGTTGTATACTCACCACAGTAACGCCGAACTCTGATACAGGTATTTGCACAGTCGTCTGCTGCCGCAGAGTGACCAAACATAGACAGGGGTTAGCCGGTCGACGCGCATTGCGCCCTCCAGCGGGGAAAATGTGTTTGTCAAAATACTTATTGTCGCTACTGTAATTTCACTTCTTGCGTGCCCGAAGCTAGTGCCAGATTCACAGTAGGGCTTACTTTCTTCTCTTAGTCATAACATGAAATGTTTACACTTTTTGCAAGAGCCACTTAATTAGGATCACGTGTCGCGTCTGCGTTGTTTGGAAAGTTAGTTCGCGTGCCAGACTGCGGATTCTCCAACTGCCACACGCCCCCTCGTAGTACTTTAGTTCGCTATCTGTTGCGTTGGAGGCGTTGCTGATGTGCATATTTTACACGTTAGTTAAGAAGAGAAAGACTTCACTAGTATTTCACGATATTAAAGATTCGACAGATGTGTCATTAACAAAGTTAAAACTGTTTTTCACTCAGGGCCCCAGATGATCACCACACTTCGGTCTCCAGGGCGGAGGAAAGGAGAGCTTCAACCGCATATTGTGAAATATGAAGCGCAAAACCTACCGGAAAAATGAATGTGTTTCCATCTGTTGGCGATTTGTATAACTTACAACCGCCGGTCCCAATCCGATGTATTTCTTAAGTTTGATCATTTTTTGACCTCTTAAGTTTTATTTAAACTGAAAATCCACTGCACAGAGTTAAAAGTGATAAAAACAGCAGTTTTTGAGGTCAAGATATGAATTTGTAGAAGAAATAAATGAGTACTTGGGGTCAAAGTTCATTACCGCGTGTCCCGATCTGATATATTTCTTGAGTTTGATCATTTTTCTACCGCTTAATGTAAAAATACACTACACGTGGGATACAGGTGACAAAACATGAGTTTTGAAAGACAGTGAATGAGAATATTGAGTTTAAAAATAAGTGTTTGATGTTAAAAATTATGTCAGTTCTACCTGATTGGACTGAAATAATATCTTGAGCCCTGTTTCACCTCATGGCTTCGCTCTGCAAAATTTGAATATTTCCTATTTAGTTGGAAGGGACTTAGAAGTAGTAAAGTCAGGCAGTGACTACGCACTACATAGTAAAGCAAGACTCGCCAACAGGCCCGGATTAGAACAGCGCGAGGCCCGTAGCAAATGTGAAAAAGGGGCTCCGAGAATCCTAGGGGCGGCGGGGCCCCTCTCCAAGGCGCGGGGCCCCTTACATGGCGTGATACCCTCCAGAAAGCCCGGAGCCCTTAGCATTTGCTAGCTCCTCTACGGGCTAATCCTATACTGCTCCCAACTGCCAAGAAATGCCCCGCCCGGGCATTTGAATTTACCCGCCAACAGCAGCGGTCTAAAATATGCCAGCTCAAGAACATCTGCAAAGATCTCATTAATGTTTTTTACTTTTCGATTATAATTAAAAAACCACTTCAAAGATCTCATTGATGTTCATTATTTTACTTTTTAATTTTAATTAAACTGTGTTACTCACATTTATATAACAACCTGTTTCTCGCTCATTTCTTTCTCCTAGACCAAAACTTCCTACAGTATTCCCCTCTTTTCCTTCTCCCATTGTTGCACTCCAATCACCCATGATTATTAGATTTTCCTCCCTCTAGCACTAGCAAAAAAAAAAAGCCTTCATGAAAAAGAGAAACCTTTTAGTTTCAAATATTGATCTAGAAATTAGGAAGAACTTTCTAAAACTCTATGTGTAGAGAACAGCACTTTATGGTAGCGAAACATGGACTTTAGGAATACGGGAAAGAGAGAAAACTGAAGCACTTGATATGTAGTGCTACAGAAGAATGCTGAAAATTAAGTAAGAAATGAACGAGTTTTGAAATGATGGGTAAGGAAAGAAGTTTGTGGAAGAAGCTTACTGAAAGAAGAGACAGGCAGGTAGGTCATACTTTGAGACATGCTGGATTGGTTAATTTGTTAGTGGAGGGAACAGTCGAAGGTAAGAACTGTAGAGGAAGACAGAGATTAGAATATATGAAGCATGTAACTGAGAACGTGGGTTGTAAGGGGTATGTAGAAATGAAGAGGTTAGCACAGGATAAGAAGGGATGGAGGATTGCATCAAACCAGTCGAAAAACTGACAACAACAACAAAAAAACTCACATTTTTATTTATTCAAATATCTATTGTAATTATAGGTAAGTATTAGGTGGCCCGCAGGCTAATTTAGAATCGAAATATGGCCCATCTCCAAAATTGGTTGGGCAGCCTTTTAGTACTACTATTACTATTACTCTGTGATCCACTAAAAGTGTGTGGCAGAGGGTGCATTGCACCTATCCGAAAGGGTAATAGTTTGGAAGGGATATACGGGATATGGTAGGAGGCACCCATAGGCTATTGTGAGGAACCATCCCAGTATTCGCGTGGAATGATCCGGGAAAAACCATGGAAAACCCAGATCAGGATGGCCGGAGAACTTTATCGAAAGCTACTCCTGTCGGATTTTAAGTTTACTCGCCCGGTAAATCCTTTCTATTCCATTCCCTAATCGTTCGCGGAAAAAATGAATACAGAAAAGAATCGGTTCGCGCCCTGATTTCTCTTATCTTATTTTCACTGTCATTCCGAGATACGAATGTTGCTGGTAGTAATATTTCTTTGCTGTCATTCTGAAATATGTAAGTCGTGAATTTTTCAGTTAGCTTCCACCGAGAGCAACGCCTTCGATGCTCCAGGTCTTCCCAACCTAACTCCTTCAGCATTGCACTTACGCTTTCCCTCCAACTATATATACCTGTCACTAATCGGGCGGCCCTTCTCTGGACCCTCTCTAATGCCTCCATTAACCCCTTTTGATGGGGACTCCATACAGAGCAACTGTACTGTAGTAAAGCTTATTTGAAATGGACGCTCCAGTTAATAGTTACTAAGAACATTTCCATTGCCCTTCACTCAACCTATCAGTCATCAGAGAAATTCAGCACACGGTATGTGACTGACAAACAAAGGAATAAAGAGGACTTGGCTTCGTCGAGAGGCGTCAAATTGCATTTCTTTGTTTTTTAAGAAACAAAATTAGAAAAAACCTTCATGGGATTTTTGGACCATTGTCATGAATTTCATAATTCATGATATTACTCCTCGCAGTACAAATCTTACAGAAGGGTTTAGGACGACTGCTGAAGACTTGGAGTGTAAATATCTTGGCATTACATTTGATAACAAGTTTAACTGGGCAGGACACATTGGACAGGTGGTAGGAAAAGGTTTCAAAATCCTGCACGTGTTGGAGAGAGTGATGAGGGGATGAACGAGAGAAGTAAAGGAATTGGGTTACAAAACTTTGGTCAGACCATTGTTCGAATATGATAGTGTAGTATGGGATCCACATTTTGCGTATCAAATACAGGAGTTGGGGAAGGTGCAAAGAAGGGCTGCTAGATTTGTTTCTGTAAATTATCACAGAATGCAATCAGTGGCAGATATGATAAAGGAGCTGAAATGGGATTCATTGCAAGACAGCAGGATGATGAGGAGGGTCATGGGAGTGTGCAGGGCATATACTGGCGATGAGGCATGGAAAGATATTGCAGTAGCTATGAAATGTAGTGCATGGAAGGGAAAAGATGACCATGACCACAAGCTGGCACTTTATTTCAGGCACAAGGGTGTGGGAAGATTTTCATTTTTAGGTAAGGGTGTGCTCCATTGCAATTAAATTAAATAATATATAATGCTATACTTTACAGGCGGAAATGGAACAGAAATCTGCCGAAATAACTGATTTTCCCCGTTGTTTAATAGTGATTGTTGCATTTTTCACAGTCTAATAGATTATAGCATCTTTCATAGCGAACAGTCTCTGGTTGCTTAAGAGAGGAACACGAGGAGTATCTTTGATGACTGATCACTGTTAGCTGTCGTTCGGAAGAATTTGTCCACGAGACAAAAAGTGTGCGTAAACAATAGTGCTGTGAGACTATAGATTTTTAATCATCATCATCATCCTCAACAGTTTCCAGCCTTTGTAATATTTAATTTAATTTTTAATTGCAATGGAGCGCACGCCCCGGTGTCAATTTCCATAGACAACTTTTCCCCCTTTCCTGCACCAACCTATTTTTGACCTCCATAAATTTCAACTTTAAATTCTTTCATTGTTTTTGGCAAATTATTCATCATTTCTCTTGCTAACTTATTCCAATCCGCGACACCATTACCTAAAAAAGAGGATCTTAATAAAACCTTGTGCCTGAAATCGAGTGCCAGCTTGTGGTCATGGTCATCTTTTCCCTTACGTGCATTACTTTTAATTCTTATACCAATATCTTTCCATGCCTCATCACCAATATACGCCTTGTACGCTCCCATGACTCTTTTCATCCTCCTCTTGTATTCCAATGAATCCCAGTCCAGTTCTTTTGTCATACTTGTTACTGACTGCGTTCTGCGGTAATTTAAAGAAATAAATCTAGCAGCCCTTTTTTGCACCCTCTCAAACTCCTGTATTTGATAATAAAAATATAATAAATGTATTACTTCTTGGTGTATCATTCGTGCACTTCTGTTTTTGAAAATTAGAACACTACGAAGGAGACATGTGGTGACATTGAAATTTATTCCAGCAAGGATTAGAATATCAGTGATTAGAGTTCCTGAACTGTACATGTGCTTTGACCGTGAGAGTCCGTGGCAACGAATCAAAGAGCGTTGTGGAACACAATGACTCGCTGATTTTTGTAGGTGCGTCCACAAAGCTTCGACAGTGGTTGCAGGAGGACCAGAACGGGCAAGTTGCCGACCGGCCGTATCCCAGGCATGTTGTATGGGTGTCAGCTGAGCGTGCAGGTCGGGGAAATAGTAGTACCCGTCGTTGTTCGAACAAGGCTCGCATATTCCTCGGCACATGTGACCAGACATTGTTCTTCTGAAATATGGCATCTGGGGCTACCTAGAGGAGGGGTAATGACTCGGGCTTTAAGCCATCACTGATAAAGCGATTGCTGTTCAGACTACCGTCAATACACGGGAGATGAGACAGCATGTAACAGCCAATGGCGCCCAAAACTGCTATGCCACTCAAAAATAGTCAGCTCGATTGCGTTTACCACGGTAACACCTAACACGTTGCGTTGTTGAAACTGGACTCAGCCTAAAACATTGTATTTTGACCTTCAGCACGTCAGTTCCGGCTTGCAGTCTGAGGCGGTAATGATTTCTAGTCAATGAAAGCCTACGTGTCGGTATGAGCGCCACCAGTGCATACCTCATCAGACGGCATATCCACACCCGTTGCAATGCTCCAACCTCGAGCCAACACTGTGGACGAAGCTATTCTATCGGTTACGGCCATCTACATCCATACAATTTACACATCTGTTGGTGGCAGAGGGTGCTTGGCACTATAACTAACCTATGTGTTTTTCAATCTCGAACGGCACGAGGGAAAAAAGAATTGAAATAAGCATCAGTGAGGGCATGCTCACATCCTGCTTTGTGTGGTCCAGTGCGACCCTCTTCCATCACTGTCGTGACAGCGTGGCCTGTGCGACCCGCTATGTCGCGGTATGACTAACCTGTTTCCACTTCGTTTGTCGGCTCTGCACCAACTGAGCTCGGCGTAACACTGATCAGTCCGATCAACAAGAGATGGAACTGCTTAGGCTACCCGGATGCCGTCTTTCTACATTCTTATTCACTTATTATTCCACTTGTAACAGCCCTCATACCTGAACTTTAAGTAGAATTGTATTTAATGAAGTATTTGTAGTAGTTAAAGTTTGCTTGAATATCATCTGGTATGTTTGTTTCACAATTAACTGTAAATCAGTGTATATAGACTTTATGAGAAGAAATTGTTTAGAGGCCATTTAATATGTTTAAGAATCGAATTGTGTAAGAGAATTGCTTAAATGTGTGTAATTCCAAGTATTAATGCAAGTTACGATATCTACAGGACAATTTTCTACAATTTAAAATGATTTCTGTAAATAATTTTGTGTTTAAGTATCTTTAATTTACATTTCTAACCATTTTGTAATGATGTTAAGTGATTATGTATTAATTCTGATTGTTTTTAATATGTTCAATTGTTTGAGTGATTGTTAATGTTCGAGAAATATCTGGCGGACGCTTTTGAAGAATTCCAGAAATTTCGATAGAGCCTATATAAAGAAATCAGCAGAAGGACAGAGTTATTTTACAGTTAGTTTTATACAGATTCACTTTGGAACTGCCAAAGATTGTGTCAGTAGTATCTCTGGATTGTATCTTTGCATGTAAACAATATCGCTGAAGTTTTGAAAATTAACAAAAATGTTAAACTGAACTTTATGGTCAACTACTTAATTAATTACTGGATTAATTAAACCATGAAGGACCCTGACACACTGTTCTGCGTATCCTACGATATTGGAGTGACTCAACCCATTTTTTTTTTTTTTTTTGTGCTACAGTTTTCACAGTGAGGAGTGTATTTCTTATCCTTTTTATTAGGTTGGTGGGTATTTTTCTTGAAAATTCAGACTGTGGTGGTTTCCCTTGCCTTCCGCAGTGACGGAACTGCTTTTACTTATTTAGTGTGAGTGACTGTAGTTTGTGAATTAAAGATGAAGGAAGGGAGAGGCAGAGAGACCGTGCCGGTTCCTTCTGGCCTTCTATTCCGAAAGGCAACCAAGTGCCGTCAGGCCTAACGTACCAAACCGACGGGTGAATCACCATCAACAGTTCTATATGTCCTCACTCCATACGCAGTGCTCAAAGATCCGTGATTTGATCAACAACTTAAGTGCGCAATTTGATGAGTGGAAATGATACGCCGCCACCTCTCCTACCACCACCAGGACACGAATCATCTCTCTCCTTGTCAGGCGGACGACACCATCACGGTCCCCTACCTAATCACCTGAGCTGACAGGGCGCGTTCTAAGGGCTTTGTATGATCAAATCAAATCAAATTAAATTAAATTGCAATGGAGCGCATGCTCCGGTGGGAATTTCCCTAAACACCCATCTTCCCCCTTATCTGCATCCACCCACATTTACAAATTTTAACTTTAAGTTCTTTCAATGTTTTTTGCAAATTATTCATCATTTCTCTTGATAACTTATTCCAATCCCTGACATCCTTAGCTAAAAATGAAAATCTTCCCACACCCTTGTGCCTGAAATCGAGTGCCAGCTTGTGGTCATGGTCATCTTTCCCCTTCCATACAGTACTTTCAATTCTTACACCAATATCTTTCCATGCCTCATCACCAATATACGCCTTCTACGTCCCATGAACCTCTTCTGTCTTCCAATGAGTCCCATTCCAGCTCTTTTATTATATCTGCAACAGATTGTGTTCTACGATAATTTCCAGAAACAAATCTAGCAGCCCTTTTTTGCACCTTCTCTTACTCCTGTATTTGATACTCAAAATGTGGGTCTCATACTACATTACCATATTCGAGCAATGGCTTGACCAAAGTTTTGTAACCCAATTCCTTTACTTCACTTTTACATCCCCTCATCACCCTCTCCAACAAATACAATTTTGAAACCTTTTCCTTCTTCCTGTCCAGTGTGATCTGCCCAGTTAAGCTTGTTATCAAATGTAATGCCAAGATATTTACATTTCGAGTCTTCAATAAGCAATTCTTTTCCCACCTTATAATCATAATAAACCTTTACTTTTTTATTTGTGAATCTAATAAGCTGACTCTTCTTTGCATTTATCTTCATCCCATGTTTACCACCCAAACTAGTTATCCTGTCCAGATCACCCTGCAACTGTTTAGAATCCTCTATCATTTTGATCCTTTTATATATCATTATGTCATCTGCAAACAATCTAATTTCTAATAGTATACAATCAACACAATTATTCATGAGAATAATACATAGCAATGGTCCTAATACGCTACCCTGTGCTACCCTAATGCATAATTGTGAACTGAGTATCAATTTTTATGAATAATTGTCACGCCAATGCAATTGAATTTGTTGTTTTATTTCCCGAACGCTTTTCACTTCATTCGCTGAAGCATCTTCAGTAGTTCTGTTTACATTTTTCATTGGTCACACATGCTTGTAGTTGCACAGTGTTGTAGCATCAGTTATGTTTGTAGCAGCAGTTTGCATTACAGGTGTTGGCTGCATCTATATGAATAATTGCGTAGCATTTTCACTGCACTGTAATATATTGATTTCTGATGGCTTACCAGAACCGCTGAAGATGCTTCAGAGAATGAACTGAAACGCGTTCGGGAAATAAAACAACAGATTCAATTGCATTGGCGTGACAATTATTCATAAAAATTGATCCTATCGCAATTGAGGAAATGGCCTACAATATGTGAATTGAGTAGTTCACTACGTTTGAAAATAAAATAAATGCAGCTGAATGAAGAGGATCTTAGTAATTAGCAGGGAAATTTATTAAAACTAGACAGAAATGAGTGAATGGGAAATATCTATTCAATTACTAAGTCGTTAAAAACGGTGAGATTAGGGGAAACCCGGATTAGAATGGAGTACCAAGTTTAAAATATGTTTTAAAAATGCGAAAGGGTTAATTAAAAGACGTATAAATTTTTATATGAAGGCACTACAATGTAATAATTACAAAAAATTAATAATATTGTGAGAAAACAAAGGAGCGATATTTTTCGTTTTCAAAAATAAAAAATTATGTCATTTGGCCCGTTCTGCCGCGGGCATGGGGCAGAACGAGGTGGCAAGTGATTATAAAAACATATAAAATTAACGGAAATGAAGAAAAATAAGTTTGCTCTGTATTTATTTAGTTTTAAGTCACCATAAAGGTTTAACTGCAGTTTTCATTGATTGTAGGCTATCCTTTGATTTAAGCGTATTCACAAAATTCGCACACTCGCTATTTATTTCTGCACGAGAATTGGGTTCCCATTTTTCGCACATCTAACAAGCGACCAAACCTTCAACAGAGTTTGAGTAAAAATTCGCCGCAATATAAACATTGACAGTCGGAACAATTCTCAGAATCTCTCTCTTTAGTTTTGTGTTCTTTCTTGAGCTCTTTTTTTTCTATTTCCCTTCAGGCACTTTTCGTTGCTTTTCCATTCTTAATTGTCTTTCTCAAATAGTTTTATCCTTGCTTTTTCATCTTTGTCAAAAAATTTTTACTCTCTTTTTCCATGATAGCAGCTCCCGCCCCTTTTTTATATGTGGAATCTTTTAAGACAGTGGTCTTCCCCACCTTACGATTCGTTCTATTCGTGTTTTATTTAATTTTTCGAAGTAGGCGTAATAATTTCAGGCCCAACATAAAATGAAGAGACTCTGTTTTCAGCTGTCATCCAAGAGCACCCCAACATTCCGCCACCCCTGTTCTGCCCCAGGTACACGATTTAGGTTAGGGAGGTAAGGTCACTCTAGAAAGATACATAAACAAAATGTAACTGCATGAAACTAAACACAATTAACCGTGCATCAAGTATGCACTAACTATATTTGTGTTGTAAACAAGTATGTATATTTTTCCTTGGTTACAAAATCATCAGAAGTTGCAATACAAGAGACGAATACCACACAGCAAAAACCTCTCACACTAACCCTCGAGGAAGCTATACCAACATGGCTGCCGTAGTATTTTTTTTTATGGCTTTAGCCAAAGGCTAATACAGCCAATAACCTCATACAATTTATTCGCAGGAATTTTACATTACACCTTTAGTACATTTAAGATACAGGGAAATTATCTTGACCGATTTCTTGCTCGGAACTGAGAGATATTGCATCAGAGAAGTTATATCAGTTATATTCAGACCATCTTCTAGCAGTTGTTTCCTCGCTGATTGATGTTGCTTGTAGCTCAGCATGAAGTGATAAATATCCTCTACAGAATCACACGATGGGCACATCGGCGAATCCACCAACCACATTTTTGTCACGTAATAAAGTGTGTCCTGTCCTAAGTCTGTTCATTAAAGTAATTTCTCTCCTGTTCAGTTCTAGTTGAGCGTACCATGGCTTGCTTACTATGTTGTTCCAGATGGCTCGATACCAAAGACCCTTTCCCTAGCAGTCGGCAAACCATCTCTTCTCCCACTCAGTCTTAACCATGTCGGTAACAATGGCCTTGAAGTCTGTGTAGGGTACCGAAACTTTATCTGTTTCTGCAGCAGTAAGGTGGCGACGTGCTGTTCTGTCCGCTGCCTCATTTCCCGACACCCCAACATGGCTCGGGACCCACTGGAACTGCACTTGTATTCCTTCCACCGATAACTTCTGAAGTTCCCTGGCTATGTCACAGACTAAATAGTTCTGGCATCTTCCTTTTGATACTTCCATTATTGCCTGTAGGGCACTTCTAGAAACTGTACAGATCACTATATTTGACTGAGCTGTCGAATTAATGTATTGCAGCGCTCTTAGAATGGCATAAAGCTCTGATGAGAACGTCGAAAACTGCTTGGCAACCTGTAGGCTTCGTGAACGCAGCGACCAGGGTCTACAAATGCAGCAGCGGAAGCCTTTCCTTTTTCCTTTGAGCCGTCTGTAAATATTTTGTGCCACGCCTTCCATCTCGAGTTCAGTGCTTCTAGTGTGAGGCACTTCAGTTCCTCCTCACTGTGATCTTTTTTTCACTAATCGGTCTGTCATAAGGTAAATGTGAACTAGAGAGGATAGATCTGACCGTTGCCATAGTTGTTCCTCACTGTAGAAGTCATTGATATCTGAACTGTAGATGGCTGACTGCCGTAGTAGAGCAGTAATAGGCTGAACTAGTTCTACTAATTGACGTTCGATGGCAATACCTACTAGACACCAAAAAAACATTGAACTTCGCTCCGCCCGGTACCCCTTCGTACCCCGGCTTATCCTTATATATGTTAACTACAGTAAAGCCCATTACACCGGCAGCGTTCGTGGATAGTGACAAATGAATACTGATAACCACATCATTAGTTGTGATAAAAAGTACCTGTCTACATGGTACAATCCTGCTTTAACCCTCGCATTTTATGGTAATTAATTTTATAGCAGTAGCGTGTGTATTAAACTGTGCATATAATCTCAATTTTCTAATATCTCTGATCGCTGTTATTTTGAAAGCGGCAATAATATCGTTGTTGAATTGCAAAGCTGTTTGTTGTGATTTAAATTGGTTAAATAAAGTAATTGCTGTATTTTTTAATAATAATAATAAGAAAATATTTTATTTACATGTTGTAAAAAGTAAATGCAGTAGCTGAAAGCAAAAATCAATTGAAGTAATGAGTTTCACATCGCGAGTAAAAGGTAGTATACTTGATTATTTAAATCTACATAAAAAACTTACGGGGACCACCCCCTGCCTATCTAACGCAATGTTAATTTAAGTAAGTATTTGACCCATTTATGAAAAAATTATTTGATGCAGGATCTTAATATTTTTACTGATTGTTACATGATGCTAGTACAGTCACCTGTACTAATATCTACTTTATACGTTTTGCAGTTTAAAAGAAATATTTTTTTAAAATTTATTGTTAAAAATATTAAGTTTTTCTTGAAGAAAATGTTTTTTAGTGAACATCCTAATAGGGGAATATTAATGCTCGTAGTACCAGAGGTGGCTTTTTTTTTGTTATGTAGAGTCTCTGAAAATTTAATTCAATTGTCTTTGATAGTTTCTGATATAATGGGGCATATGTACTGAAAATTTTAATTTGCGGGAAATTTACTTTAAAGAAAACAACTCGCAAATGCAAAAACAAAACTAACAGCGTGTTTCAAGGTGCATTGTTTACAAACAGCAGAAAATAAGAAAATACTGGCCGCTGCCCTCCAAGGATAGCCAGCACACTCAGGAGTCAGAAAAAAAAATCCCTACTGTGCAATATAGGTGTTATAAAGGTCTAAAATATATGCAGAAAAGTGGGCGTGGCACCGAATTACATGTGGTAGGAAAATGGTATTTAAATGCCCGAAATTTTTTTTCAAGCGAAATCTTTTTCAGTATACTTAAAGAATACCTTAATTTATGAGAAATATGATGAAAACTGAAAATTGATTTTTTTTTTCAGCATAAACCACGGGGTGGTCCCCTTAAAGCTCATTTAATAGCTAACACTTGTATGAAACACTGGTCAGAAAATTTAGCCTAGGATGGAATGACAACTGGCATTCTCTGTTTAATTTAAGTTTCTCAAAGTCGACACGTTATTGAAAGTAGTTCCACGTTTTTTGAGCCGTAAAGTATTTCCATATTTTTTTAAACTATGAAATGCTATTAAAAACAATATGAATGACTGTATTATGGCAATTAATTTCACAGCAGTTGCTTTGCTATTAAACTTTGCGCCTAATCTCTAATGACTGTGGTCACTGTTAATTCGCGAGTGGCGGCTGGCAGTAGGAGGAGGTTGTCTTAGCAAGCCAGAAACCGGGAAAACCCGTGACGTCACTAAGTGGTGGGGGGGACCTCCCTCCCCTCCCCTCCGGCGGGCTTTTTGAATCAGCCAATCAGCGTTCAGGTGGTGGGGGGTACCTCCCTTGGCGGGCGTTCAAACCTCAATTTAGTTCCTCAACCAGCCGCACAGATGGCGACACCGGGTGGGCTTGCGCATATGTTAGTTTCACCGATCGGACGCACAGATGGCACCATCTCCCAAGGGCTTAATATCTTTGGGCGCAGATATTCCACTCCCCCAGCTAGCGGGGAAATTCCACCGCCCGGGGCGTGTTTACACAGGTGTGCTCGCCTGCAACTATTCCTCATCCCTGTTCTGGAATGCGGACGTCAGACAAAACTATGGATTCGTCTATCACTTTAGTTCCTAGTGGTCATCGAGTGTTGCGTATTCCAATTCCACCTTTACCGAGTAACTTAAATATAATTAAAGTCTTATCTTCGAGGAGTTTAAATGGACCCATTGGTTTAAGTAGACAATGGACGATTAGTTCATCCATTAATCGGGAAATCGAGTATGATGGTCTCCATGATGTCACGAATCCACTTCCTCTCAGATGTATACTGTTTGATACAGAAGTGGGTGTTGACGTCACTGCCGGAGTATAAAGGCCATCACACCAGCCAGCTAGCCCTCAGTTCCCGGTCGGCGATCGTCAAGTCCAGTTCACTATGGCTAGTGAGGTTCTCCTGTTTTCAACATGCTACAAGTTAAACAGCAGTGACACCAAGCGTATCACTGTTGGTTTGTCACCTAAACTGGAATTTAATCCAGTAGTTGTACTCGAAAAAGTTGGGTACAATAAAGTCACTCTCACACATGAAGAGTGGGATGTACTGAGACAGATGGTCTATACAATTGGTGGCTTTTTCAACAACACTGAGCATCTGCAAACGAGTGTCTCGCTCGGCAACCACACCATCTCTTCCCGAACAGTGGCTGGAGCGAAAACTATATGGTTTTACAACAATGCTGTGCCTGCCTATGGCGTGTTTCTCGGCGAATCAACATGGGACAACATGGTCGACGCCCTGCCA